>DWEI01002462.1:0-14342 GCA_018245875.1 Mysoria ambigua | reverse complement strand
GCGCAATGGCGCTCTTTGGGGGAGGCCTATGTCCAGCAGTGGACTGAGATAGGCTGATGATGATGATGATGATGATGGTTCTGAGACTAGATATTTTCCAGTGTATGGCAATAGGCTCATCACCTATTCCATAGTGGATGTAAACATAACTAGTGCAACTTGTGAGTGTTTTACTTTGTTCTCGTTAACTTTTTGGCAGTTACATAAATCCCATACTGGGCATGGGTTGAGGATCAAAGGCCTTAGACCCTGGTGCCCATAGGTGGAGAGGGCATTATAAAAAAAAACAGCACCATTAAATCCTGCACACACATAAACATACCCTTTCCTCGATTGATTTTCTTTTCTTGTAATTAATTGCACTCACAGACAGACATCTTCTGCAGTTGCTAGCTCCACTCAGCGCTGTGATTGTTTTATTTTCTATTAGTTGTATAATGCACTCACTTTTTATCTGCCTCAATGGTAGCCTGAAACAGTTTGAAAACCATGATCATTATCATCACTTCTCTAAGTCCAATCCTGCCTTTCCTGATGACTTCTTCTGGCTGATCGATAATCCTCACATTGGGCATGCAGGTTAAGCATAACTAATCATTGAAGAGGAAAAATAACTAACGAATGAATGAAAATCTCTGTTCTATAAAGAACAGAGCTTTTTGGCCTACCCATACTGCTAAGCATATTCCACCAAATCATTTATATTACAATGCTTTATTTGTGTCTCAGGTTTCCATTCGGTTACCATTAATCTCAATGGTCATTGTGTCTCTCTCATTTGCGGGATATGGCTTCAGAGTAAACACAATAAAGTTATCAGAGGTACTTATGAAGTTGTATGAATCAGTCTATTATGTAATAACATATATCTTATTGAATAATATAGTGAAGTAGTAAAATTATGGTAAAACATGGGTACACACATTGTACTGCTTCAAGGATTACAGGAGTAGTGGTATTTTTGCATCCATGATTAATGCTTAACAAAAACAATGTTGATTTGCTTCATTACAGAGTATTTTAAATATAATTCATGTATATACACATATATCTGCACAAACTGACAGCCAAAAAGAGGATGAAATATAATATTCTAGTTAGCATTG
This sequence comes from Mysoria ambigua, assembly GCA_018245875.1. NCBI lineage: Eukaryota > Metazoa > Arthropoda > Insecta > Lepidoptera > Hesperiidae > Mysoria > Mysoria ambigua. Next base: position 13,236 of record DWEI01002462.1, on the reverse strand, counting down.
TGGCATTGATCTACCATAAAGAGAAGGCGGTTTTTTGGACTTGCTGGTGTTATAAATGACTTTGTTTCAGATAATTCAAAACTACGTATTGTCAGGTACATCAACGACTAATTGTGATTAAAAAGTAAAAAGAGTGAATACAACACTGCCTTGTTATAAATTCATATTATCCGTAAAATCTAGTTTTTTTTTAAAGAAAAACTATATATTTAACAAATTACAACAGATTTGTTTTGAACTTACCATTTAAATAAGAGACTTTTATACATCATAGTAACGTTTTATGCTGTTTGTTAATTCTTCTTGTACTTAAATTAGATCCATTGTACTTTTTAATGACCAGGAACTAATGCATTGAGATAGAAATATCTTTATTTCATAATTATAAAACAGAGTGCGATAACATAACCTCAAAACCTATAATTCAACTTTTTAAATATAAATACACAGATGTCATTTCAGTCTAGCCAATAGCCGTCCTGGCTTATTCATATTCTATGCAAAGGCACATTCCGGTTCATGCTTTTTCATCAATGAAAAATTGTTGAGATTGAGTATGGGTAATATGTAAACATAAACAAATCGGTTTTTAAAAATGGTTGTCTTGATACCATATAATTTAATAGGATCGTCATTGATCCTTTTTTATAGGTTTAGATTCTCAGTTAAAATTAAAATCCCAAGGTGTGATTGTAATTCAATATACATCTCGAAATAACAATAATTTCTTCCACTTATAAATTATTACAAATTAAACAGCATAATGTAGTTTAAAGTTTGAAATACGGATACGAATGTTACTATAGTCTTCTAATATCTCCCGTATATATTCAAAGATAATTTTGATAAAAAAAATCATAGACAATTACTATTTATGTCCGCCATTCATTCTTTTGAGTTGCTTTTTCGTTTTACGATTCCGTCGAGAGCTAACACGATTTGTCATCGGATTCGACGCAACACCATTGCTCGAAACTAATTACGTAGAAGACAATTAAGCTGTTAAAAACCGAGGCGACAAGCCATCATCGTCATCACCTTAGTTCAGTGCAATAGTTCTGTGAGACGAGATTATATCTAACGTCCAGTGATGCCTTTCCTTGCCATATACGTTATCGGTCGCGACGTTCGTTCGAGTGCCTGATGGTGCGGGAAGTATGTGCGATTAACGGAACAAAACAGAGGGAGGACTCAGCATGGGGGCCTTTTTGAACAAACCTGAGACGAAGAAATATAACGAGAGCGGCGAGGGTAACGGACTTCGCTATGGCGTGGCATCGATGCAGGGCTGGCGCGTGGAGATGGAGGACGCGCACCATGCGCAGCTCACTTTGAACGGGACGCTATCAGACTGGTCTTATTTCGCGGTGTTCGACGGGCACGCGGGCGCTCGGGTATCGGCACACTGCGCGGAGAACTTGCTAGAATGCATCCTGCAGACGGACGAATTTCGGCGGGAAGAAATAGCAGAAGCGATTCGAGCGGGCTTCTTAGATTTGGATAAGAAGATGCGTGAACTTCCGGAACTGTCCAATGGGGAGGAGAAGTCGGGCTCAACGGCAGTTTGCGCGTTCGTGTCTCCCAAACAGATTTACATAGCGAATTGTGGGGACTCGCGAGCCGTGTTGGCAAGGAATGGGATGCCCATATTCGCAACACGAGACCACAAGCCAGAGCTACCTTCGGAGAAGATGCGTATCGTGCAAGCGGGCGGCTCGGTGATGATCCAGCGCGTGAACGGCAGCCTGGCGGTGTCGAGAGCACTGGGCGACTATGAATACAAGAAGGTGCTGGACCGCGGGCCGTGCGAGCAGCTGGTGTCTCCCGAGCCGGAGGTGTCAGTGCACGAGCGGTCGGAGAGCGACGACGAGTTTCTGGTGCTGGCTTGCGACGGAGTCTGGGACGTGATGAGCAACGAAGCTCTCTGTGCTTATGTGCACTCCCTTCTGCAGCTCACGGACGACCTCGAGGCTATTACCAACCAGGTCATCGATACCTGCTTATATAAGGTTAGTGATTTTTATTGTTTCCACTACAAATGTAGAAATACTCTGTCTATTCGAGTATGACATTATCAACTGTATATATTTAATCATATTGTGGTAACTTCCTTATGCACTATTATAAACTCTTATTGTTATTACTTAAGTTTCGACTCAGATTCAAATAATTACTATGTTCATATTTGTATAGTTGTATTGTGGTGGTAAAAAAATCAAATTTTATGGATTAACTACTATTAACCCATGAAATGCATCAGAGTTATATATACTTAGATATCAGTAATATTTGTTTTAAATGATTAAGTATTATCCCTCATTATCTCACCACTTTTCATATGTTATATATAGGTAAATGTATGTTTAAAAATGGAAATTCACTCCTGTATTCCTCGAAGAGGTAGGCAGAGGAATGCAAAACATTCCCACGTTTCACTAGGTACATTTACATCCCACTATCTAATCGGTGGAGAGCTTATTGCCATGCATCTGGTGCATATCCAGATTCTGAACTACTACTAGAAAATCTAAATTAGAAAATTTTGTAGTGTAGATGTATGTAATGCCAATACTTTTCATAGCTATTATTTATTTCTACTCTGCTATTTCGTTCACTACAAAATTCTTGTCTATGACACAAATATAAAAAATTCTATAAGAAATATTTCTATATGTATAGTAATAGGTACTATATTTGAAATATAAAATAAGTGAATGAGTTTATTCTATGTCATGGTTGCTGTTGCCCAGTAACAAATAAATCTATTCACAAAAGCTTTTAGTAAAGTGTATATCTGACTGTATCTGTGTATATATGACTGCCTCGATGGTTGTGTTGGTTGCAAGTGTGACTGCTGATTGGGAAGTCTCGGGTTTGATACCCGAGTCGGACACTACAATTTTTTTTAATTAAGATTTTCTAGTAATGGTTCGGAGTCTAGATATGTGCCTGATGCATGCCAAAATTCTCACTACCTAATCCATAGTGGGACATTAATGTAACTGGTGAAATGTGGGAGTGGTTCTACCTCTTCAGGGATTACAGGTGTGATGTTACGTTTATGTTTTCTTTGAGATGCAGATGCATGCACTTTAGTATATTTCAGCCGTTTACTGAAATGAATTTCCTGCATTTTCTAATTTATTTACAAATTATTCTAATTTCCATTAATTATATGCTTGAAAACTTTTCTTCCTTAATATTATTTGTGTATGATAATTTTAAAAGAATAAAAGAGACTAATGCAATGCTCAACAGTTTAGTATTGTATTGTAGTTGGTAGTTATTGTATGTGCCAGATTTATGATGCAATAACATTTGTAGATGTGTGAGATTACTCATCTTGTGGTTTCAAAATGGTTGAATATTTCACACACTATATAAAATAAACATTGAAATGTTTAACCGCTTCTAAATGCATCACTAACCAACTGTTATCTAATTAATGGTGGAACTAGGTAGCTAATTACCGTAATCATGTAACTGGCATAAAGCTTTTAGATTTGTGTATCTAACCTTGACCTCTTGTGCAACCATTCATACTCTACGCAACCATCCAATTGGATTGTTAAAATCCATGATTAGATATCACTCATTAACAAGAACATTTATTGAAGTAACTTGATTGATCAATTTTGGTTGAATAATTTACTAGATATAACATGAATTGTTATACTTAGATTCACAAAATAAAAAATATATAGTTTTTTACAATAGTGTCTCAAATGGATAAGTTGTACATAAGATGAGTAATGGGTTGTCCCACTGTAACCAAAGTGTACATTATCTCATTGTGTTTGCATCCCCTGAGAATCATTTCCTCTATATGAGAACACAAACACCAAACATTGATGGTTAGTGGGTGTGTGTAGATATTATTTAAGTGTGAATTAATTTTCTTTTTTTTAACACATGCACATGACTGCCTGGTTGGTAGTGTTGGGTACAAGTGTGACTGCCAATCTGGAGGTCCCGGGTCGGGCACTACAAAACTTTTCTACTTTAGATTTTCTAGTAGTGGTTTGGAGTCTGGTTATGTGCCCAGTGAATGGCAATAGACTCACCACATATTACATTGTAGGATTTTATGTAACTGGTGAAGTGTGAGTGTGTTCTGCATTCCTTGGCTACCTCTCAAGGATTACAGGTGTGATGTTATGTTACGTTGTTTTATTTACATATGCAAATAGTTATACTAAAAGAAAGTGAGGACCAAAGTTGTTTTAAAGATCATGTGTGAAAAGCTTAATGTAACAAAATAAATTTGTCTGATCCATACATGGTGGGAGTCTCTGACTACCCTTGTCGAAAATAGGCATGTCAATATGAATTATGTACTTATGTCTTTGCCAGGCAACTTTTTTTAAAAGTATATATATATCATATACCATCTTAGTTCACATACGTTCTTAAGCAAACCATGGTGCAATAGGTGGGGAGCTCGTGAATAAGGACCTCATATAAGTTTGAACATGAATTAAGCTAGTACATATATTATGATGTACATAAACACTCATGAATGAATTAACAGTATAATTATAGTGACTTATCTAATGATAATTGTTTAAGTACGATATTCAGAAGTTATTTTTTATTGTCTTATCACATACCCCTTGCATTAGCTTTATGTTGTGTAAATTTTATCTGATGTAAGTTTGCAACGGTGATAAAAACATGACATCATTTTTAAAATCATCACTTGCCATTGCTATATGAAATTTTATTTGTTTGGCAAATTTCTGTATTTCGTATTTTTTGTGTAAATTGTAATAGTGCGATCATTTTAAAGTATATGTACTCTGTAAAGACATTTGCATGTTGATGTTAGGTTGCAGTGTTTAAATTATGGTCTATGCATATTGTATAATAATAATACAAGGTGTAATAGAAAAAAAAATGTTAACATCAAATATGTTCAGTTTTGCTCCTCCAGGGCCTGCGAAATGTTAGTGATTCATTTTAAACAATAATCCAATTGACTCTGACATTGGATGCAGTTGTCTGTGGGTAGTACTGAGCGCACTCACTTCATAAAATACTGGCAACAGTATTATGTGTCATGGTTTAAAAATTTTATAAGCATAGTACAACATCACACTTGTAATCCTCATAGGCCTAGGCAGATGAGTGTCATACACTCACATGTTTCACTAATTATCTTTACGTTCCACCATGAAATAGATGGTTTGCCTATTCTCATATACACCACTGGGAGTTAAAAAATGGCATATAAAGTTGTGTACATACTAATATTCATTGAATGAAATAACAAGACCCCACCCTAAATACTGATTGTTTTATTTAATTTTACACAAAACAGATGGGCCCTATTTGATTTGTGTTTCCTAGGGTTCGAGAATTTTTCAAGGAATTAAGTAATGATTAATATTTCTTTCATCTCAATCTCATTATTATCAACAACCATTATGCTGGCATCATGGATTGAGGACATCATACAAACTTCGGTTTTATCTTTCCATATTTGTAACCACCTAAAGATCACCTTTCCTCCGGTATATAGCTGTTCCCTTATTTGTGCGACTGTTGGTCGGGATGTCCTGGATACAACTCCCGGGTCGGACACTTAAATTTTCTCATTTACATTTTCTAGTAGTGGTTCAAAGTCTGGATATGTGTCCGGTATATAGCTATAAGCTCATCACCAACTCCATAGTGGGACGTAAACGTAAACGGTGAAACGTGGGAGTGCTCTGCATTCTTCTGTCTACCTCTTCGGGGATTACAGGCGTAAAGTTACGTTCATTATTATTATTTTATAAGATTGATTATTTTCATCGTGACGACCAAAAGACCGAGAAAGAATGCACGGCAAGTTTATAAATATATACCGATGCAGAGAAAACAGTGAGGAGACCGCAGAGGCCCAGGTTCTGCCCCACTGATCTTATATCGTGTGGCTCTGATTGAACAGTTAAGCTGAAGCCCCAACAAAACGTCCTCAGCCCTCGGTCGCGTTTGAAGACTGATTTAAAGTGTGATATAATCCAATATAATATTTATGAACGGCAGACACATTGCGCTTTTTGTTGCTTACTGATTTTATTTCGATTCTAGTATCCGATATAAATCTATTTGGATCTCACTAAACGTATTTTCTTTTTGCGATGAAACGGAGGTAAATGTATGTAAATCGTCATTCGAGTATGAATTTTAGCAATGTAGTATATATCTATAGAATTAGCAAATTCAAAATGTAGTCTAATATGTTCTTATACATTCTGTCATGTTTATATACTATGTCTACGTGTATATTTTTTAGGACAAGGCCTTAATGTATATTTTTAATACGTCATGGTACGAACACAAATTTTTTAAACGTATTAATTTGGTGACATTGAAGACCCTTTTATTTGCGTCACGTGTTAAATGAAAGGGAAGGAAGGGGAATTCGTTAAGCATGACATTGTACTAGCTTATGATGTCACGCATATTTATGTACTGTAAAAAAACATAAGCAACTGATTTTAAAACCTTTTATTGTGATAACGATTAAACCATTTAAGTTCTATGTGGAAGCATGTTTAGAAATAACACCAATTTTGCCAATTTTTGATTTATCATTTATTCATTTTTTAACGCACGTAATTTCTATTTATGTTTCGCGTAGTAAAAATATTTTTGTTTACTCACATGAATTAATCTACTAACTAATCTCTACGAATGAACGATACAATACGAGTCATAACACCGGTCGATGATTCCAGGGGAGCAAGGACAACATGAGCATCGTGCTGGTGGTGTTCCCCGGCGCGCCGCGGCCGAGCGCGGAGGCGCAGCGCGCGGACCGCGAGCTCGACGAGACGCTCCGGCACCGGCTCACAGGTTGTTACTCGACACTACTGCATGCCTGCTCGCACAAGCACCGCAACAGACGCGCGGGCCGGCCGCCGCCGCCGCGGCCCGACGGCGGCGCGCAGTCCAACGACGCGAGGGGATAGGCGGATACTAGTGTGGGCTGGGGCTCGTGGGAGTCTGAGCATGGAGACTTGTTAGCGATGCGGCGTCGGCGATTGTCTCTCCTCCGGTCTGCCGTGTCAGGTGGCTGTGTCAGTCGCTGGTCAAGCAGACGCCTGAAACGTGATTTTGGGTGGCTGCTTTGCTTTGGCCTTTGGTTTACATCTCGTGTCACGATGTGGTTTTGTAGTGTGAGGGTATTGAAGGGTCTCCACTGTGTCCCAGTGACACTGAAGTTCTGATAGGGAGATTAGTATTTACTGTTATAGCAGATATATTTCTTTGAAGTTTACATTATGAATTTAGTGATATATAGTATTGTACAAGTATAATGTCGGTTTAAAATTTTTTTATCTATCTACTTAACAATACAGAGTATTGTTATTGAAATAAGAGAGTACCACTAGAAAAGTAGAGAAGTTACTAAACAGAGTTTACGGTGGATTTTGAATCTGTGTGATAAATAATAAACGATTTGAAATTCTATTGACAAACATTAAAGCCAGTTTGTAATCTAACATGTAATCTGCTAGATATTGACAGCAGTAATAATAGTAACTTTAACTGCAGCTCAGTAATTTAAGTGAAAATACTTTAGAGTGCCAATATGTGAATCATTCCATCTAAGTCATTCGAATATTTTGTGCAAGGAAGTGATAAAGAAAAGGGTAATAAGGGTGTGTTTCGATATATAATATCATGTTATGTGTAAATTTAATAAAATCTCCTGAAAATGTGTCATATCTAATTTGTGTTAGAGTACAAAATGTAGCAATTATACAAATATATTTAATGTTTTCAATTTATAGGCGTCAATTGCTTCTATACAACAGAAGTGGTTATTGAAAACTATATCGAAAATATCACGTGTCCAAAATTGCTAAGCAGTTTGACATACTATGCATTAAGGAAAGGAGTATTTGATTTTGATTGACTTCTGTATTTCGAGTCAGGTACATATGTACCTGCCCACTTATATCAGGTCCCTTATAGGGTGGGTTGAGAGCACCGAGTCCCAAATATCTCCATTGTTACAGACCCGACGTGTGTGACCTCTGTAGGGGAAGTAACTCCACATTATTGTTGACTTCATAGTAAAAATTGTACATATAAATTACATGTAATGTAATGTACATGTAATTGTATATAAAAAGTCTGAATATTCATATGCAAGTCTATGTTTAAAATGGGAAATATTCCTTGATTATATATTTTAACCTATGTACCTATTACAAATAAGGTAATTAAACTGTATGCATAAAAATAATATTTGTCACATAGACTGCCTCTTTGATCGTTTGGCTCCAAGTGTGACTGCTAATTAAGACGGTCTGAGTTCAAGCCTTGGGTTAGGTACTATTGAATTTTTATAAGATAGTTTTCCTAGTAGTGGCTCGGAGTCTGGATATTTGCTCGGTGTTCAATAAAAGACTCTTGAGTCTCTATTACATAATGCAAGGGAAACCTAACATGTGAACTGTCGGATTATTACAGCGTGCCTACCGCTAATAACTAACAGTTTTCTATAGACCAAGTACAAAATAATCATATCGCTTATATTTCCTTGTGCAATAGTAAGATTTTATTTGTGAGACGTTAATTGGCGTTTAACTTTGCAAAGTGTGAAAACGATCGGTTGAGGAGTTTTTACTATTATGTGGCGTCCGTCCCGAAATAACAGCTGATCATTTATACAAAAGTTCAGATATCGAATAGATTTAGTACATACATTTTTTTTAATATTGAGAATTCTACTACCGTTTAAAAGGTCATTACTTAAATAAATTGATATCTGTAGTTCTAATTATTTAAGGGCTGGGGTACTGTTTTTTTTTAAATTGAAACTAATAACATGAATATTAGGACTGAGAATAAGAAATGGGCATAAAGAGAGTTTAATGGGAAGAATATAATAGGGCTACATTCATAGTAAAATATGACATGTTTATATAAATTTTATATGAGCAACATTATGTTTCTAGAAATTTTAATTTATTACATAAAAATTATAATTCAAACACAGTTGTGTAAACACTTCTGTACGTTCAAATTTGTACACTTATACACAAATGTCGTACACTTAAACACCATACATAACATATGTATAGATAAGTATTAACGACATAAAAATCTGACCGACGAGAATTTATGTGGCATCTAGAAAAATAGGAGAGCAATAAAAATTCGATTCCATTTTCAAAATGTTTGATATCAATCGATTTATTAAGGTAATGCGTGTGCCTATTATTGATAAAGTTTCGAGCTAAGAGGATAAGAATTTCGATGAAGCGGTAAGTATTTATTATTCGTTTCATCAGTATAAAATAATTGCTGAAAAATAAGAGTATTATTCCACTTGTCTGCATATCCCGTTTTGGGAAACACATGCGTGATTTTGTGTATTTCTAATATGACACCGCGCAGTATACATATATTCGTGATCGTGTACGGAAAACGTTGGCTAATAAATAAATGATTTGTTATAAGGATAACGGCGTTCACATTTCAAGACACAGAATATACTTGTTTTCACTTGTGATTATAAGTTTTGCGCGTTTTATTGGGTTCTTTTACGTTTGGCCCTTATAGGGTTGCGTGTTCAGATTTAATATGGATATGAAAATATAAATAACCGTAAGGTAGGTGCCCTTTTAAATATATTCATGGAAATCTTTATGGAGAATAAACTCGAATCGTTCATGTATTAAAATCTCGTGTCCCGTTAACTACAGTTAACCTATACAGATTACGGTAACTAAGGATTTACTACAAAAGTTTGATGTTAGGGATGTTGAGAGCCACAAATAATCGCCATGTATGGTGATAGAAAACCAGAATTTTCATGCATATATTATATTACTTTGTACATATACATATAAAGCCATATCGGATACGGCTTAAGTAAGGCGAGCTACACTGCTGCATTTGAATATCCAATCGTCGTGTGGCCGTCTACTGCCCGTCGGCAGGAAGCGAGTTGCTCGACCGACCACTAAGTACTGTCATGTGGAATGAAAGTTGAAAATTATTATTATGCTATCGGAAATAACAATTATTAGATCATATATTTATTGCTTCAAAATTAAAATTATTTAGAAATATATAGAGAAATACGGAAATCGTACCAAGTACCGTTGTAATTAATACAAATGTGATTATTAAATGTTACATAATTTGATTTCGACTTTTGTCGCTGGCCGTACATTACGCCAAGTTACGATCCACGCACGCGCGCCGACGGTCGTACAGGCGTGGCGCTCGGCTCGGTGGGTTTGTGGAAGGATTCACTTTATCCATTCTCTTTTCCGTCCGTTCATGTTCTCGGTTCAAACATTTCCTTCGGAAAGTACATTCGCTGACAAAATTCTCTGCGACATTTTCTACTGACGCAGTTCTATTGCCGTATTTGATGTAGGTTTGAAGACGTATTTGAAATGTCATATAAGTATATTGTGATAGATGTAATCCGAGTATTTTTTTTTAAATCTTATTTTATTATCTTTGAAAATCTCATTACGGATCTAGTCTAGTTTTGGGTCGAAATACCGTGGTTTTTAGTAGGTATTGGAATAAGGAAAAATTGTTGCAAAAGATGACATTATGTTTCGATTTCTGTTTGAATCTAGTTCACGATATCTTTTTTAGCTTTCGATATTTGAGTACATCTTTCATATTTTTCACTATGGAAGGTGAAAAAGAAACTCGTGCCAAATGGTCAAATTTAGTAGGCTCTTAGGATTATATATATGGCTTTTTCGTATTCTGTGGGTTTATACACTATCGCGATTTTTAAATCCTATCAAGCGCATAAAGCCCTAATTTTAGAAGACAAAGATCTAAAATTTGTCGATGGTTTGAAAGTTTTCTAAATTTAAAAATATCGTTCTTATTTAATGAATGATGAATGATATTTCACTTTCGATGAACAGGTATAGAAAAAAAATGTATACTAGACATAAATATGTCATGGTATTTGTGTTGTCTACAATTAAATGTTACCTCTATAAATATTTTAGAGCTTATATGATATGTCACAAAAATATTTTATTATGAATATTAAAATATTTACAAAATATAATAGTTTACTGTCTAGTGTAATTTAGAGAAACTTCTAGAAAAAAATATATTTACAATTTGTAGTTCATTTTGGTTGAAGTAGAAAAAAAATGTAAAACGAATTAGGCTACGTCCACATAAACGCATACGTAAAGTTTAGCTGACACTTCTCATTATTATATTAACATATTTTAAATCCAACGATTATAGTTGAACATTTCGTGGTAATAATTCCGGTTGTGTCGGGTCTTCAATTATACAGACGTTAATAAATTTAGTGTGACTAAACCAGTAGTGTACGAAGCGTCAGTAACTGCATTTTTCTTTTGAGTTAACCGAAGGAGGCTACTTAGATAGTAAAGTAATATATAATTACATGCACGCCGACAGCCGTGTGTCGTCGTCAACTTAATGGATCGCTTATTCGAGTGTGCGTTCTGTGACGTAGCCGCGGTGTGTGACGTCACTCGTGCGCGTTCCGTTTCTCGTTAATTGCGGGTGTCGGTAGAAACTTGCTGAGCACGCCCCACTGCTCAGTGAATTGTACAATTTTGAGTATGGTATATGAAAACCTGAGGAGTTTCCATATGTATTGAGTTTATATATTTTAATACTTGCATAATTTTTAGAATACGTATGATATTTCTCTTTACATATTACAGTTATACCCGACGGTCGTGCATAATATTGTAGTTTTAAATACGTCGTGTTATTATGTATCATATGGTCTTATTAAAATTAATCAATGTTATTTACAATTCCTGGCAAATTAGATATCTAAGACAATGAACTTCTTTAAATGCTTTCGTTGATATATTAAATATATATTAATATTAACCTCAAATGTAATAATGCTGTAGTCTTGTCATTTAGCTTATTATTATTTTGAGAGCTGAAAATTAAGTTCAGTAGTTTAATCGTTACTGATAATAGTCGAAAATTTTAGGGTAGCTCACATACTGGAAGAACGAAGATTTAGTGTGTTCAACATTATTTCTTGTGGACTGGGTGTTTAGACGTGGTCGTGGCGTTCGTTGTCTTGCAAGTTGTTATATTTCTGCACTTGCCATATATCGTTGTTGTTATTTTGCAGTTACCGTTGTGTGAATGCGCCTTTACTACTATCGGTGCGTCTGTACTTAATTAGTGTTAAGTTTTTTGCGTCTAACGATTGTGATAATTTGTATATGTTTGTTTTGTTTATTTTTTTTTTCATAATTATTTTCCTATACTTGAATGTGTTGAATTCATTGTTACCTGTTGCTTATATTAAAGTTGGTTTGGAATAACAGCCATAGTTTCATTGCTTTAGTCCTGGCCCTCGATCGATAGAAAAGAAAAATTCTTATCTATGGTTTGAATTTGAAAATGGAATTGTCATCCATGTACCGAACTGAAGGGTTAAAGCAATGACTGTTTGCGCTGTGGCAGCCAGCGCGGTTGTGCACGCGCTGCGTCAAACCGTGCGCTAATATAAGAGACGAAGCCATAGTTGTGACGCGTCCTCGTTTAATCCTCCAACCTACTGCCTCTTATCGATCCTATTTGCCATTTGCCATGCCTATTGAACCATACTCCACGTGCCGCTAGTGTATTAGTCGTAATAATTGGTAATTTGTTAGTCGACTTCCATTGATTTTTGTGGAGAATAAGTTTTTTTTTCATACACATGACAGTGTTTTATCTAGACTGCTTGATCAAATCCGAGCATGAAATCAAGAAACACTAGAAGTTTAGTGGTTTGGATTCCATTCGGCCAAGTTAGGGGTCTTGAATTCGAAAGCCAGGCACTCCTCTCTAAACTTAAGTTATTTTACGTTTATAAGATTGAAATTACTTGTCATAAGAAAATGAAAGTAGAAAGCAATCCCTACATGCCATTAAATTATATAAGTAAAACGTTCTTATTGTGAGGGGTGACTCGTTCCCAACAGTGGGACGATAAAACGAGATTGCTGATGACCAAGAATCCATTCTAATTAAATTATTATATATGCGAATACTTTGCAACAATTTGTGGATACGGTGTTAGGTATTATCTTGTTATAGAGTGCACCCCCCACTCCCCCCTACTAAAATCAGTACATACACGCAGTACAAATGATGTAATTAATATTTGGTTGCCTTGTGGCCCCCCTGTAGTGCTCCCCGAAAACTATCGAGTAAGTGCCGATGGGAGAAATCTTGTACTTATTTATATATCTA
>DWEI01002461.1:0-14342 GCA_018245875.1 Mysoria ambigua | reverse complement strand
ATGTAGACTTGGGATAATGGTAGTTTCTGTAGTAATAAATACCAGCAACATTCACTCACACTACTAAGTAAACACACACCAAGCATATTCCCTAGTCAAATAGGCAAAACTTTCAAAAGATAGAAATTAAATACGAATGAAAACGAAATCGTAAAAGGTCAAAATTGATAGAGACAATAACATTAAACGTTTCGGTCGTGCCACTGGCAAATAAAGAGAAATCGCCGAGGTGGTTGTTTTTGTAGGCGAACTAAAATACTTCACGTCGTTCACGGTGACAAATGCTTCTCTTAAAGTTCGCAAGGCTATATTAAGACTGTATCCCTAAAGCGAACACTAAGGTGATTCTGAACATTTAATTTCAAACGTGCCAGTGGTCACCGATACACTAGTATATACCCCATAGCCACATATGTACATATTTGAATGTATGCATCCTAATAACCTCAATGATACAGAGTACAACCATCATCGTTAACTGTATTCATACTATAATCATCCGAACTCTAGTCTCAAATAGATATATGCGTATAACTATTTGAGATTTAAAATGTACATCGCGGGTGTTTGATTGATGCTAGTGTGGAGCGAACTAGCACGCGAGTATGAGGATATTAAACAAAATTTAGCACAAAATTCTCTCGGCCTTTCCCTAAAAGGGACTAGACGTGACGATGTAGAAATTATATGTTACATTATAGACAAGAGAAAAGGTGTCATTTATTTTTTAATATTTACGGCACGTCCAAAATACTTAATTTAGGCGTTAAAAACCGAGTAAATTTGACATGAAAAATACGAAAGCAAATGACTTAAACAACCAAATATCTTTCGTAAACTTTTGAGGTTTGTAATTAAAGCATTGCGTACGCTTCTACACTCCCTTATTGTAAGACATTACACAAGAATGAATAAATAAATATTATTATGTATGAACCAGCTCAGCTCGTGTTTGTATTTTCGGAATGGCCCGACTAGCTTCGGACCAATGCGAGGTCCTTCTTCACGAGCTCCCGTCGCTTGCACCACTGTTTCCGCCGCGAACTCATTCGCTTACATTGCATCGTAGAAAACATATATCAATCGTGAATAAACCTGTCTAGAGATACAAATACATAAATTAGTAGATTTCTTTCACCTACATTCTTCTTCACTATATTGCCCGTCTACATTTCGTCATTGGTTGAACATAGAATTAATATTAGTAAATTAATCCTATTCATATCGAAACTGTGTCAATATTACATATTGCTTTGGCAATTTATATCATTAAAAGTGTGAAGGCCTGAGAAACCGGTCGTCGTCGCGCTGTGCGACCGTTAGTGGCCCAACAACCAACGCCCGACTCCGATTGATACACCACCAACCACCGATCACCACGCCGTCACTCGCTAGCATGCATTGTGACAGACAGGACACAGACAGAGATATTTGGAGTGATTCCTCTACAATAGTGACACAAATTGATGATGCTGTTATCATATATCAAGATAGGTTCTTGGATACCTACATGTCGCTCTATAAAATCTTCATATACTCTCTGCCTCCATTTTTCAACTGCATTTAAGAAAGTTTGAAAGAATCAGACACGTGGTAATACATAACACCTTTATTTAAGTCATAAAAAGAAAAGAAAATGGTACCACATTACAGAGTCGATTTTATTGATATTCGTAGTTCAGTTAATGCTATAAAGAAATCAATGAGCCGTCAATTTACACTTAATCTATGGTAGAAATTAATGTTGGAATAATAAAAATTTACCATTTGAATCGACTAAGTAACAGGAAAACAGTCAGGGTGATGAAGTCAGATCGCCGTATGCATCTCTTATGAATGAATACAAAAATTTACTAATTAATTTTATTCATGTTACATAAAAAGACTGAATAAAAAGGTGAATTACTTTTAATACTATTGTTTGAGTATTATTATAGTTTCGAGACTACACATACACGGTTTTCCACATGAAACTAGGCAAAGAAGATAGAAATAGGCTAGAAAAAGTTTCAATGTATGGTCTGATTATACTATGCCACTGGCATAATATAATCAGACTATACATTTGAAAATTTCTAAACACGTGTTTACGTTAAATCATTTTACATTCAGAAATATAACTACATATACGGAAATAAAAAGAAGTCGACCGATCAATTACAAAACGAGTTAATTATGAAGGTCAAAATAAAGTCTACAAAAAGAAGCTTATTTAAATCCTAAAATAACTGGAACTAATGTTGTCGTACCTACAATATTCAATAGTGACGTCAGCGAACACGTGACATACGAACGTGTAATATTACCCTGACCACACACATATAGAGCTATGTTTTGATTCTGTCAGCACATACTCCAATGTATCCCCGTCGGTGGCCGAAGTGAACACAAGTGGAAAACTAACATATTTATATAACATATTTATTGAACAGCTGAACAAGCACTGTCGGTGACTTTACCGCGAGTGTAACTTCTACGATAAGCAATACAAGCTGTGGGACGTTGTCGGTAATTTAATAATAAATATATCGGTAAGTACAAACTAATGAGCTGAAGTCACGTAATCGTCATTTAAATAAGGAGGAATCATTATATAAAATCTAAAATGTTTTTACATTTTAATGAAACAGAGGTTGCCTTTTCGCTGGATTGTTAGGTTGTTTATTCCGATTTCTTAACGCAAAAACACAATAACATTACATACAATGAAGCTTGTAGTGCTCCAAAAGTTTAGGTAGAGAAGTGTAGAACATACTCTTAAACGATCGAACTGATATTTTTCACATGTCTACTATGGAATAGATCACGAGCCTATCTATTTCCGTTTTTTACCACCGCCAAAATACAATCACGTATTCGTACAGAGAGCGTCCGTCGCACACGCGCTCAATGGACGTCGGGCTGAAGCTTACATAATCCGAAATACCTCGCGCGTCTCACCGTGTCACACGTCACACACACACGGGCGGCTCGCGTGAGGTGGTTACAGATTGTCGTGTAAAAAAGGCAAAAAGGATGAAAAAACCGGTGCGGGGAGTGTGGCGACCGGTCTCGCGCGACCTTGCCCGTCCACCTGACGCGGCCTAACGCGGCTCTAAATAAACCGATGACGCGATGGACGCGTTTCAAAGGATCCTCTGCCAAATTTGGAAACTTTAATTTAAAGACTCTCCTGAACGGACTAATGACCTTGAACAGTAAAGCAGTGTATAGATATTAAATGTAAACAGCGTTTATTTTTACATCGTTCAATATTCATTGCAAATATTTATTATTATTATTATTCGACCAGCAATAATAGCGTAATATTCAGAATTTAACGTCCAGTCTTGGGGTTCTGCATACCAATCCTGCCGCACACCTCTATAGAAATTAACTTAAATTCTTCATGACTAAATTGAAGTAACTCCTAATTCATTAGAAATAAAATTAACGAGTACAATTTTACATAAATCATTTTAAGTATTAGAAGTTATTTCATTCTAATTAATTTGAAATAAAATTAGTGACAATCAGCTAAGTACAATTTTATATAATTTTAAATAAACTATCAGCGGCGTACAATAAAACAATTTATTTATCAATATTATCAATAAAAAGGTTACGTATGAATTAAAACCCCAGCACTCAAGGGCTGCACGGATGCAATTCAACTCCATTTACCTACACAAAAAGTCCAACCACTACCTTCAGTACGTGATTGGAGTCCAATTACTATCTCACCCTCGACAATAGCTACAGTCACACCTCGATACAATAACATCGATCAGAACTGATCGTCATTGCACACTCACTGTAAATGTAGCCGGGCCGACTGATTCATTACTATCGATGTTGACATCGCATGATGGCATTTGCTACTGAAATTGTGACCCATTGACCTCAGATAAGGCAACGTCACGTGGTCCACTAATATAAGTAAAAATAGCAATCGCAAGCGAACACCAGTGATTGACTATTGCATAGACATTTTAGATCTTACCTAGACGCTTCGATTCACTCAAAGAGGTGTATCGAACCCTCATGAGCGTGAAAAATTTTTCGGTAGAGTATTAAAGTCAATACGCACATTTAATAATGTTATGCTGAAATTTCATACGATTATGAAAAGTAAAATACACCTTACTACTGTTTTAAAACCTTAAAGCGTCTAAAGACACCTCCTTAGGTACATTTATTATTGTGAGTTTAATATTACTTTAAACATGTCATTTCAAACGGACCAGATTGGGAAAACAGAAAGAAGCACATCGACTCAATTAGCATAGAGATATTTGCCACTCAGTACATACTACACCTACACCATATGCTATTTCTCATTTTTGTATAATATCATACCTAATAGTCCTTTAAACTAGTGATGAAAAGTATTTCGAAACATCGCCATTACGGCTCATCGCGCACCGCGGTAGCTGCGTGCCGGTGACCAAACCAATATTATTTATATCTGTGACATTTAAACCGGCGGCACCCGACTGTGTGACACGCGCGGATGTCTCACGGCGGCCTAATTGAGCGGCACACGAAGTACGGCGATGGTGGACCGAATTGAACTCAATCCTACTTGGGAGACAGACAATACACAGTCACACGCATGTGTGACTGTGTATTGTCTGTGTGCGAGGGCGCTATGTCAAGATTTTTGTTCTTGGATAAAAATTTTGAAGTTGCGTTGTGTCAAAAAAAATTGAAGTTGCATGGAGTTAATAAGACTTTTACCGCTAACAGGTATTATTTGCCTAAAAGAAAATAATAAACATAAATTCTGATCTTTGAATGAAAACAACATTGTGACGGCTGATAAAGAGCAGGAAATAGATCGTCTTGAAAACGTGTCCGAAGATGTTGTTCCTGTAGACATTGTTTGACGCTACTACAAGTACACATAGGCAAACAGTCAAGCTATCATACATGTGGACATGTGGAGGTGATAAGCACTAATGCTATAATTTTATATGTACCTATCTTGAAATTAGACTTATTTAGTGTTGAAGATATATAAAACGCAATCGAACAGATTTAATAAAAACATAAAAACTATGAATGAAATCGGATAACGTGGAAAAATATTAGTCACGTGTGAGACACAAATAATAATTGATCATTTTGTAAGAAATAAACATATTATTGATGCATGGTAGTAGTAGTTGGCAAATTTTAAAACACGAGGCAGAAACAAGATTTGCGTTAACTACAATACTAGATCTTCACTGACCACGTAATGAAACCTTCATGCAAACTTCAAAAGTTCCAATAACTGAACACATACTTGACACCATCCAAAACTTTACGGAAATCGTTTTGCCGAAACAGTGTAACGAAACTAAAAAGAAACTCTCAATTGACACGGTAAACTGGGCAGAATTAAAGTTTCATTCGTTTATATTCAGCGCTTCCTAATTGGGTTTCAAATTTGGAATTTCAAATCGTAAATTCTAATATAATTTGCAAACTTTCATCATACCGTTCCGTTTTGACCCTTTCCACTCCCCTACAAAATCCAATCTTGCCAGTATCCAGCGAGCTCCAATAGCCGAATCATTTACATATACGCGAATCGCTATTCGTGCTTTGATTGCCTCGACAGCACATTTGCATCGTACATGCCAGAGAAGTAAATTTACAGTGCAAACGGGTTCAACACAACAACACACTATCCGCGGCTGTCGGCTTGTTCCACTTGTACTGGAACGGGTGGTTCGTCTTATCCACAGATGCTAATGCAAAGACGTAACGTCCCTACTTTTGAGAAGTGTTTTGTTAGGAGTAAGCGATATTGCGTCCAGGTTCTCATTATTCATATTGTTCATCATAATTCAATCATAATCCATATTGTTTCTGTAATATAAAATAGCTGAAACGCTCAAAACTTTAATCATTTACTATCTAGTACATATTTTCTAATTTAGATTTTCTAGTAGTGGTTCGGAGTCTGAATATGTGCCCGATGCATGGCAATAGGCACACCACCTATTACATAGTGTGACGTAAACGTAACTGGTGAATCGTGGGAATGTTCTGCATTCCTCTGCCTACCACTTCGTAGATTACAGGCGTGAAGTTACGTACATATTACATCGAGGACATAAAGGGAGTGAGATAAATAAAATTTTATGTATCGTATATGCAAACGAAGTGAGCCCGCTTACTTCGTTAACATAATTGGGGATGCTCGCCTGAAACGCTTAGTGGCAAATTGCCAAGATACCAATTACAACATCTCTAGAAGAAAATGCACCATCACATACATAGTTAAGGGTCTCGGGAGTAACTGTTTGAAGTAGACAGTGATTGAGATCACGTTAGGCACATTTAAAGTGAAGTTACAAAGTTGAACACGGACATCTCAACAACATTGTATTCAACAAAATACTAATCTATATACATTCAATAAATTAAAAATTAAGGAAAAAAACGCAAAACAGAAACCCCTTTCGATAAAACTTGTTATTAAATTACGCTCTAAAAGAATAATCTCAAGGATGAAAAATTAATAAATTTACATGCGCTTTGCTCTTTTAACCATTTAAATGCCAAAAACGTCATAACGCGTCGTCAGGTAGGTACGAACATTAACTGCACACGTCCAGGTCAAGCTGGAGGACGATAGTCAACGATAAGGAGACATGCGTAGGCGCACTCGGGCTGAATCAGACGTTGCACGCGCGTCGTGCGTTGCGACCGACAATCGTTCACTTAACATCGTTCAGCGCGTTAGCGCAAACAGTCACCGAATTTTGGTTTCATGTCAGCGTGTTGAAAGCGACATTGTGCACATCACTTGATGCTTTATTATCAATAAAGCACACGGCTAAGTGTTGTATGATGTTGTATCACCAACAATAAAGAGAAAAAGATGGAAGAGAAAGTAATTCAAGGGTTAAAGTAGAAATAAATATAAGGAGAGTAAATCTTAACAATCGATTATATGTGCAATTGACGAGATAATTTTGTAACTTTAATAACAACAAATAATTGGCACAACTGGATTTAAACATACGCCTTCCTGTATAAAATACCGCTTTAGTTTAATTTATTCATCCCAATGGATTAGATTTGAACCGGTCCCAGTGGGCGGAACGACGACGCCTAATAACAAAGTTGGGAAAATGAAACTTTTCAATTAAACATTAAAACTAATGCAGTTAGAATGGAACGCTGCTCTTGAAATTATAAAGTTTTTCACTCTAAACGAGTTGTATAAATGTATATGAAAATATTTATTCTCATTAACAAATATTGAGTTACGTAACAGCTTAGTATAGGGGAATAATGTCAAAAACACAATCTACTTTTTAGTGGCAATTTCCAAGGTCACCTCGTGCAGAGCCAATTATAGCGTGATATTTATAACTAAACTAATTGCCTGCTACTTGTCTATAAAAAACTAATAACCGACTTTAAAACAATTTATAAATGTTCGTAAATAAAAGGAGCAGCTAATAAATTACAGTTTATTTTAACGTCATGTTATTTTTTTTATTTCAGTAAAAACTGTGTGTAAAATATGTGAATAATCCGTAAACATCTAACTTGGCCTAAACATTTCCAGTATTTTATGTGAGAGAAGGCAATAAAGCATGATTCGCCATCGAATACTAAAAGTAGGAACATTAAAAATCATCATTGACAGCATTAAAACAATTAATAAACTATTTTGATGACGTTCATATTTCTTTTAAGTCCAATGATCAGTACCGGAGAACGTCTGAAATAAAAAAGTTATACAAATAATTTCTATTCTAACTCTGTCCTAATTTATATCAAAATCCTTTGAGTTATTCCTCTTTGGTACGTTATGGTGTCGTGTACAAGTTTTATTTTTAGTCACTATTACATATGATTACAAAATCGTTGCTTCCAAGTCCATTCAGTCTCGAGTCCACTTTTTTGTACCATTCGGTTCATGGCATCAAGATAAGGTAATTTGCAAAAAAAAATTGCAGACAAATATATATTATAATTAATTACATGAACTGTGAACACTACAAACACAATTGGTTAAACGACCACAAGCAATATTAGCTCTTACGAACTAGGGGAATAGGCTCGAGAAAAGGATTAACAGCCGGACTGACCGAGGCGCAGTCAGGCCCCCAGACAATGAAGTGCCGTCTGTTACTCGTTCGTTTGACGCCAAACTGCAAAATCCAAGATAACACAGTCCATTGTAAAGTTCATCAACAATACGACAGCCGGCGCCGTGTTCGCGACACGAAAAGCCAACAGACAATACACATCTACTACTACTACTACACATTGAACTGGAACTCTACAGGGAGACAAGAATGCAGCGGATTTTAATCAATGGAGTGCTTCATACCAGACAACAGAGCAACGCAGCGAGCAGATTCATGGAATAATAAAGTTTTCGCATCGATACTGTTGTACGCTGGCGAGCCGATTAAAATTGTTGAAGTACATGCTGTTGAAAACGCTAAAGACAATAAGCGTGCTTTGTTAATCAAAGAGACAATGAAGCTGAATATGTGTCTTTCGATAGACAAATTCTTTTGTATACTAGTACCATTGTGTGAATGTCTTGGTGAAGTTGATACGATTACTGCTACCGACGCTCGAGACGCAATCAACATGGCAACAATGAGAATAATTTGTGTTTATTCTCTTACATACAAATTACACAAAACTAGGTACACACAGCAGCAAAATGTACAAAGAGAAGAAATAATACTAGAAACAAGTAAAGTGTTAATCGTGACTAGCCGCTCATATAAATTTTGTTTAACATTTTGTCTTATTAATCCTACATTTCGCAAGGAAGGGATTGCTTACGTCATCAAACGAACACCTGTCCGATAGATTGATGTTGTTCCAAACCAAACTGCAATTTTGCATGAATAGTTTAGCATTTTCTCGACAACACATTAATCTGTCTACCAAAATTAATCAAACATCGATTATTGGTATGTGATTGTGATGATTACTTGATGTCATACCAATTAATATACGAAACCCGGCATGGATTGACTGCTTTGTGGCCAATTTCTGATATTAATTTAGAAACCGTATTGTAATTAAGTAAGAGATGTGTAGATGTTCCACGCCCTGAGCAATTATATTTATTCATTTGGTGCAACACTATATAGTATATTATAATGGCCGCTAAATAAGAAAAGTATTACAATAAAAAATAAATAACAACATGCAATATGCGGCCTTCATCACTCAGGTAGCGATTTCTTTCGGGCGACATATGTACATCGAAGGAAGTTACACAATGGAATCTAACATTTGTAAATTCTTTAAATACTGTACATATTCCTATTGGATCTCTATTCGTTTTTCAAGACACTTTCACTAAACGCTTTGTATTCTCGTTCAGACTATTCATCTCGATGTCATGGTTATGGCCTCCGAATATAGACACTGACAAAAATTTGAGAATAAAAATAACACATAAAAATGCATCTCTAAAGAACATAAAACAAATCAATTTTGCTGTTACTCTTCCTCTTCTCAATCCCATCACATCCATTGATTTACTAAATATTCAGAATTTTTGATTACGTCTTTTATTTATCTTGCATAAAGTGACAAACGAGCAAATGAATAAATAGTCGTCGTCGTCGTCTTTGAAGATTTTACAAAAATAGAGTAACTAACACACACATTAAAATAATTTACGAAACAGGAATGTGTAACTATTATTTATGTTTGTACTTATAAATAATCAATTTAAGCTTACTTTCCTTATAAAACAGAAATAAAACTGTATCCGTGTTGACTAATCCCAGCTTTGAACAATTTAGTGTAACTGTTGCTACATACGCTTAACGTGTGGAATTCGATAGATCCCGTAATTTGGGGAATTGCATTCGTCTCTATTTCCTAATGGGCGGTGATTTTATTTGGGAGTCGGGGCGGGAGGGGCGAATTCAATCACGGCACCTCTCTTGTTTATGGAATATCTACGGCCATTAAATACGGAATAATATTATATGTTAATGTAATGCATTCGCCGAAATAGAAATACAAATATTTATAAGGCGCTTGAAAAGCGCTCTTCATCTTTCATATCGATGATACTAAAAGTTTTATCAACTGGCTAACGGAGGAATCAGAAGCCTTCGAAGCGGTCATGCGTGTATAAGGCGGTTTATGAATGTAGATTAAGGATGTATGAAAAGATTGGGATACTTAGAACTCTATGCTCCCTGCCTACCCCGTAAGAGACATGACGTGACGATAAATACGTATGTATGTAGGTTAAAGTAATGAGTCAGAATCCAGACCGTGAGCGCAAATCCTCAATCCGAGCCACTAATAGAGATAATTTATTTTATTATCAAGTTAATAAGTGTAATTGGTTAGCTTTCTAATTACCAATAAAAACAAATTAATAATAATAACGATTATAACAAACGTAAAGACCCGGACCTAAACAACAATACGTACGTTCAGCATGATACGACGGAGAGGGATGAACAAAATGAACCGCAGAAACAATAAAAAGAACAAAATTGAAAAGCACCATCAGTACAGGCTTCCCAGCGATTTAGCCGTAGTAATTAAAGCGTAATACATTTTTAATCCCATTTTTAGCCATAAGGACCCTTAAAAAAAGGTTTCAGTCTCGTCTCGGCGGCTCGGGGCGCCGCTGAGCCAGTAAATCGCTCTGAATAATTATCAGCGCATTGAACTTGCAGCTAAAAAACACTTAAAGTCGAAAAAACCAGCAGAGTAATCGCTCACAGTTCATAGGTGAATGAAAAACAATACATTAAAATTTCTTTCATCTTCATAAAGCAATATACATTTTTAGTCTTCATTTTATATGTACATATCAAAAGATAATCGTGTCTCAAGGAAAAATCTGCATTTCGAATCTAAAAAGTTTGATAAAATATATTCTTACCTATAAACAAATTCATATCCAGACTAAACAGAACACACTCTTGGATTTATGCCACAAATATTTATCCAGGGTGGGAAAGCAATGCAATTCCCGGCTCAGCAGTCGCGATCTCTAATCAATAACTCAGCCTTATTATACCATGTAAATTATTGGTAATCGATGTCCAGCAGTTAATATTTTGCCGAAGCCTTCGCGAGGTTGTTGCCGCTACTACTGAATCGCGTTGCCAGCCGGAAAGACTTGTCTGAACAACGTTCTGTGTTTGCGTATTAAGTTAACACAGGAGGCGAGCCGAAATGAACGTTTCAACTTGTCACAGTTTAAGCAGCAATAAATGTCTACAGCAAGTCCTCATGTCCAATGAAATCTGATACACAATCAGACGTCTCGTTACAAAAGGACGCGACCGACGGATGCGTTGAACAATTTGACTTTGAGGTCATTCTGCATAAATGCATATTTAAGGGCTGCCATTTATTTTCTCCGCTGTATTACTTCGTTATTTCTATTATCTACATTAATTTATATACGTTTATTTATACATAACTGTAAGAACATATATTTCAAATATACATGACTAAATATTGTAACTAACTGAACCCCAACCTATCTATCTTCCCTATTATAACACTATATATATCTCACAGTATTAATCAAACAACCCGTAAGGTGGTGATTAATCTATTACAAAGTACGCTACAGTAACCCTTGGGGCCCCCTTGAACTTAGGATAAAATCAACAATGTCCTTGAATCGAACTTGATACGTTTGTGATTCACTGTCCCGACAAGTAGCTGATGTTATATATTGTGTTACTTAGCCATCCCACGTCAACCTCAACCCTACACACGCTCGTTCCACAAAGGTGTCGCGTCACAGCCACAGAGTAGTTTCGAGTGGAGACAACAATAGGACAAATGATAAATCTCATCTGTAACTCTAGAAGTGTTCACGAGCACATTCAACGCTATTATGAGATCCAATACGAGTAGCAGAGATAAGTTATGTTACATTTGTACAATGGACTGTACTATATATGTATTATTATTATTACGTGAAATTTTCCATGAAAAAAAATTTATGGTGAAAATAATTTTTGGCTGTTTTCAAAATTTCGGTTTAGTTTCAAATTTTTACCCAGGAAAAATCCCTTACGTTATCACTATTATTGCTTATTTATACTACACACTTTCCTATATTAATTCTAAATCAGTACTCACTAATACATCATCGATCTTACACTTCTACTCTGCAACAACTGTGTTATAAGCTGAAGTGCCAAATCTATTTTCGCCGCGTTGCAGCGATGTTCGCTCGGACATTATTTACAAACACATTCCCCGAACGAAAGTGAATCGATGAACATTGAATGGTTTAAACTAGAAACAATCTTAGAGTACAGTATAATATTTCAATACTCATGAATTTATTCCTATTCGAGGAACATATTTTGATGATTATATAAACGTAAACGATCCAGTCAGTCCACATCATATAAGTCCATTCATGGTGCAATATTTTCCAACAACAACACTAAAACCCGCTCACCCGACAATTGAAACGTCCAATCCGACGACGTCGCCGGTCGGTCGACTGGTCCGCGCGTCGCGTCTCGGGTGCACCAGTGAATACGTAATGCACTCCGCCGACACCGTCCAGCCGCGTACGGTGCACTACCATAAACGACGGCGGCTCACCCGTGTGGCTGATCGGACTTAATTCGTCGGAAGCAAATTTTTTTGATCTTTGTTAGGTATACGTGCCGGTTTAACTCTGACATGTTTTCTGGGATGGCTCGAATAGTTTGACTTATACGTGATCCTTTTCATGAGCTCCCGACGACACACATACATATAATCATGTACCTAAATAGTCACGAATCATTATAGATATTGATCAGTATTTTCAAACATTTCAAACTCTTGTCACTGTCGCCAGGAAAGCGAAGGATAATAAATTTCACTAAAGGATAATTCAAAGGAGTAACTTACCACGAGAACGGGAACGAAACGATCACAAGCAAGGCAAATGTCTGCTCGCTTTAATTGAGTTGGCTTTTCATTAGGAATGTGACATGTGTTCGCGAAGTAATTAAGTCTGGTGATAGTCCCTCGCGCGCAAACATCGACACCAAGACGAACTCAGCAGACGGCGCACTTCATTAGCGTCCGTCTGTCTGTACATTATGAGAATCGATGTCGGATCTTCATTAATAACGAGACGGATGTTTCACAGTGATGGTCTCACAGTTTGAGCGCCACAGCTCTGGAGGTTGCGAGTTCAAATTGTGGCATAGAGCTTTGAAATTACCAAGTTACATGGAATTTTAAGATTTAATATAATTCCATAATACTGTGAAGGAGACCATGGTAAAAAAAACTTTAGTGAGTTATAATGGTCCATAGTGATGTGGAAGTCCTATCAAGGTGGAAAAGTACAATAAAAATAGCCTTAAACAATGAAAGAAAACAAGGACTCATGATAACGATGGTAGGTAAGATTTTTTTTTTATTCGTGAAACAAAATTTAGCTTCTAAACCTGAATAAGTACGGTAAAATTAAACCAATAGTGCTATTTTTCCCACTGTTGCAAACTCTTCCAACGTTTTAGGCTACGAATCGATGCAATATTAAACCTTTCCCTGAAACGGTTTCCATGTACCTACGGCAAAGCGATGTCAGACGTCGAGATCATCCACAGAATTTGTACTTTTTTCACTTCGTTAGGAATGTACATTGATTTTGAAGATATTTAAACAATGACGCCGACTTCATTTGCTAATACATATATGAAAAATTCAAATCATTAATTGCCATATTACTATGAAATAGATAGAGTATAACAAACATATTGAAGTTAATTCCTTAGTCCCTCAAATACCAACAACCTGCAACATTGCAACAAGCGATGCTCATCATACGTACGTTTCAATATCGTTGAGGGAAAAAATGAAAAACTTAACATTACGGTTTTAATCTCTGAAGAGGTAGGTAGAGGAGTGTAACACATTTTTACGTTTCACCAGTTACGTTTACGTCCCACTATCGCACAAGTAAATCTTATAACACAAAATAAAATTCAAGGACCTAGTTTTACATGTGTTGATGTTTGATGTTTAAACCTAAATTCTGAGAACAGAAAGGGACAGATAGATATATATGGAGCGATTCTCAACGCGTTCATCATTCAACTGAGTTAGAGGCCTCTATCGAAGCTCGCACATAAGAGCGCACCTACTCGCGTACTCATCGTTCAATAAGAAGGAAACACCAATAAGATTACACTGCGCACAGTAGCGGTATCGCTGTAACCACACGACAGCACAGCGGCCGGGAGATAAGTTCGCAGCTTGCAGAGCGACGTCTTCTTCTCATGCTACATGAGCAAAGCGGATTGCATACATCTACTTAATACGGGAGAGCGGTGTAACGTACGTTGAAAATAAAGTTTAGCATTGATTTGTAC
>DWEI01002460.1:0-14344 GCA_018245875.1 Mysoria ambigua | reverse complement strand
GAAATTTTCTAATTAGAAAATTTTCTAGCGTTCGAACCGGAAATTGAACCCGGGACCTCTCGATCGGCAGTTGCACTTGCAACCAACACGACCAACGAGGCAGTCAATACATGAAATTTAATACTGATTATATATCAGGTTTATGCTTTAGTTGTCGTTTGTGAAGGTATAGTCAACTTTTAGGTCGCTAAATATTTTCTGATAATAATGTTCTTTACCACTCGCTAAGAATCCTAAATATTGTTGAAATTTTTAAAATTCTTCAACTATTCTATACAGATTTTGCTCGGGTTTTTTTTTACTTTCTGCGCTTAGTTTAAACACATTAAAATATATTAGCCAAGCCATCTTACTTTTCACAATCAGCTATAGGTAATCTTTCAGTCTAATAACGTTTAAGGTCAAGTACAGCAACGCTAGCCAATTGGTAGATGTGATACACCTCAAAGATGTTATATGGAATTCTCTAAGTGTATACAAGTATTAGGAATCCTCAATTTCACGGGGTCAAATATGTATTCTTAGTTCATCCCGACACGAATTCACTTTTATCATGAATTTATTTATAAACCTACATAATAGCATTTCGGATTTTTCTAAATGTATTTTCCTATCTTAATTTAAATATTACTAACCCATAGAATCTATGATTTAGCAAAACCTATTCACTTTTCATGAGTGAAACATGATTTCATTTTAGCTTAGAACCTTACTAAAGACTTGTCGACATAACCAAACATGGGACCGACAACTTCGCAAATTTGCTGCATCAAAGTGCCTTTTTAAGGACTCTTTGCATGATTTATATATTAAATTTTTACTAAGGATGTTCAAGAAATTTCTTAAGATTCTATTGAAGAACGTTCTGTATAATATCCCGTAGTTTGAATTCGTGACCCAAACTTATAGAATGCGCTTGAAGAGTGTTATGAAGTTTGCTAAAAATAATATATGTTCAAATTTTTGATCTAGGAATAAGTCGGGGTACATTCATTATATGGAAGTTTTAAGTAAAAAAACAATGTGATAGCTAAAAACTGTAGTTAATGTATTATAGGTTTTTATCAATAATAATAATGGCATTTTATAATTATAAAAGCATTATCAACAAAACTGGTAACATTGTGAAAGCGTTTGGTATCCTGTCACAGCTGGACATTAATATCATGTGTAAAAAATGTTCAGATTTCTTAAATCAAGCAAAATTTTTCTTTAGCATAAAAGACCCTATGCACAATGCTGCGCTTCTATACAAAAGAGTGATGTATGTGCCACCCCTAAGCGAATTGAAATGGCCAACGTGACTTATGACGTCATTAGGCGTTGTGTGACGTCACAGCTGTCATTTGAATTCTGAAGATTTTGTACAATTTTTTTTATATTGATTTGAATTTTTGTAACGTTTACATTTTATATGTGCCACACATTACAAGTTCCTCATCGAATTCTACAATTATAACGATTGATTTAAAAAGTATCCAGTTCTTTTCCTTGTTTCCGTTTTTTACTGGGTGATGGGACGTAAGTGGTACGTCTTATCTACCATGATTAACGATATAGGTTTTAAGTAGAAGACTATGTTATTTCCGGTTTATCAGGGCGTGCGGCTTTCCCTAGAGATCGTAATTCACTCTGCCTGTCGATCCCTAGTGCTCTCCTTGTAATAGTTCCTGATGGTGGGTATGATTAA
The DNA here is from genome assembly GCA_018245875.1 of Mysoria ambigua. Classification (NCBI taxonomy): domain Eukaryota; kingdom Metazoa; phylum Arthropoda; class Insecta; order Lepidoptera; family Hesperiidae; genus Mysoria; species Mysoria ambigua. Next base: position 12,654 of record DWEI01002460.1, on the reverse strand, counting down.
ACCAGTTATCATTAATTTATTCATTTATTTATCCTTAATTACTGTTAACACTGGTAGACGACTTATTGTCAAATGGAATCTTCTACGAATATATCAGTCAGGAAAAAAAAATTGATTGTAAACAAAAAACTTCCAGACACTAAGTCGAGTAATTTTTTTTATTCCAATTAATTTAATGTTGTATCGTCCTATAATTTATTTATTAAAACTCCATATAATCTATCATCAGAAACTAAACCAAATTCTTTAGTTTAAGTAATCTATTTTTATGTATATATTATTGCATTTATACATATAAATGCAATATTATATTTAAAATAATACAATAGCAATACATATCGTAATCATATCATATTAAAAGATAGGTAATTTATAAAAAAATCTAGAAAATATGAATTTTATTAATTTGTATAGAATAAACAACAAGACCAATGTAAATGAACTAGAATAATAATTCATCTACTTTTAATTCGAAACGAACTAAAATAAATACTTGAGTATTCATTCGTCTTAATCCATTACTTTTGAGAGTGTTTACACAAAGAGCGGGGCAAGAGCGTCAACAGCACGCCAAGATAACTAAATTATGCATCACAATAACTATTATACTAAGTCACATCTGTACTAACCTGCCTCTGTAAATCCCAAATTATTATATCATTAAAATTTGTTCATGATTAATTTTGTGTACGGGGGTGGAAAAACTACAAACATCTATCGCAGATAGAATGGATTTGAAGTAAATGGAAAATAAAATAAGATACTTCTCTGCTTGGCTATATCTTAATTGTAGTCAAATGTCATGAAGCCGTCCAGAGTCGATGCAGAGCGCGCCAGAACTTTAAGAACCGTTGCAACACAATGATGATAAATGTTTATTAATAGTTTTATGTTGTGAAATTTCAGAAAACAATGGATGCATGCCCAGGTGGAGATTATGGGCTTATGTCCAGCAAACTTCTATATGCTAATAATAATAAAGACATTGTTACGAACAGTTTAAGATAAGATTATAATTTATTGCTTCTTGCTTCACCTGAATACTACACGCCGTTACGTATAGTACCTAATAGTTTATCTCATGAAATATACTAGTGACCTTGTAAAGCCCGGCATTCGACCGCAATTCCCACGTTACTGAAGTTCTATGTTAAAGAATATGGTCTTCTAAAATTTTCTCCTGTATCTTGCTAATTGACCACGGAGTGTTATGTATTTGCCAGTAACAATATTAAAGTAAATAATGAGTGTCGCATTTTATTTAATTAAATATCATCAACAATTCTATCATCTTTCAAATGTTGCACATAAGTCTATTGAAATAAACACAATGAGAAAGATTAGGGCTATAGTGTAACTTGCTAGGCAAGTGATTGTTGAAAGATTTCACGCACATTAATTACTGAAAGTTAAGGGAACTATAAAGTGTACAGCGTAAAGTGTGTAAAGTGTCAACATGTTTTCCATCGCTGTAACAGTAACTAAATTCCAGAATAAGCGGCTGAATTGTAACCAGCTAGATTAGCCGTGCTTGGTACATAATTCTCTGATTTACTTTATTTATTGTTAGCCTACTTTCTTAAATGAACGTACAAACATTTATCTATCTGTATTACTGTATAATTATATATCGTTCCACAGATTTTTCGATAACTGAATCACGTATTGGGATGATACCTGTAATGTTAGTTGTAAGTTATGGAAATTAAATAAATAAATAAACTTTTGTTAACTGCCTTGTTGAGGGAGTAATTGCAAACGAGATTGCTGATCGAGGGTCCTGGGTTTGTTTCTCGTGACGAGTGTTATTGGTTTGTTCTAACAAAAATTCTCTAGTTTAAATTTCTAGTCGTGGCTCAGAGTCTGCCCACCTTTTCTAGCATTACAGGCATGATCTTATCAGTGTGACCATTCGCCACTGACAGAGACATGCATATATGCTGCTTTTATTAAAGCTTTAAAATGTGCCATTTGATCATGAGCACAACTGTTCTGTACAGTTGACTTTGAATTGACTTTTCTCGAGTCGAATTGAACTTGAAAAAATTCAATTTCGAATGCAAATCTCGGGAATCGTTGTAATTATCATAATAAAAATCCTTATCCTCACGTAAGCTCACGTGACAGAGATTCTGTAAAGTCTGTACTCTCGCAGTCAAAATAAATGTACCACGACCGCAGAAAATTTTAAATGTAGTGCAATCATCAAAGTATTAATAACAGTCAATGGTCTCGCCTAAGCATGCAGAATCGTAACTTAATTGTTTATTATTATAACTATGGACAGTAGTTTAAAAATAATTCTGTGCTTTCTTTTCTTCAATTTATTTCGTATTTCGTGTTTCGATATTTTCCAAGTTTTTCACATTTTTTTGATATTGAAATAAATACTATTTTTTGGTTCCTTTCAGTGTCATAGCGCTACATTTGTATTGAGTACGATTCTCACCATTAACGCCAGTGACATAATAAGACTGAGTGATTTAGCCAAAAGTATGATAACGATTGTAATTTTTCGAGCCTGACGTATACCTAAGCTCGCAGGAGGAAAGCTCAGAACGTGGTGCGTATGAATTTTAAACGAAGTTAATTTCAATAACAAAACAGCTGCTGTGCGAGAATTTCGGAATATTCAGACCCAAACAGCTGATATTGAGTTCATTGAAAACATGCCGAAATCCAAGTGGATTTAGTTAAGTCAACTTTCTAGAGCTTTTATATTCATACTAGAAAGTAAAATTTTTCTAGTCATCTCAATACCAGCAACGATGGCGGATTAACACTTATTGTATGATCAATGTTGTTTCAACAAGTAATCCTCAATCCTCACGTATTCAAAAAGTATCCTAAAAGGAATTCATATGGGAGGTAGTTGCGAAGTCTACTCGTTGCATCGATTAGTTAAATTTGCATATTAGGATCTCCTTCTGCAGTAAAAAAATATAATGTGATTGATTTTGACATACTCAAATTAAGACGTTTAATTACTTTTATGCATATAAATAAGCCCATAATATACAATTCAGCTTATTGCAATCTTTTCTGTTTTCTGGGTAATATTTCAAATTAATTCAAGCACCATTTGCAGCGGAAATGCATAAATTAATAAAATCTTTTAAATTAGGGAGTTGTTGAAGTAAGGAAGTTGTACGAGGAACTACTGGAAATGGGGTAGATGAAAAAGGGCGATGATCTCCAGTAAGAAATGAATGTGATTAGCGTGTAATTCGATAATCTTGTTTTTTTTAATTTACTCAAGATAATGATCTTTTAAGTCTGTACCTTTTTTAGGTTTTGTTCCCATTTCAATACTCATAATATCGCATCACATAAGGGTATATACATCGTCGCTCGTAGTCTGCCATGTAGCGAAGATTCTCCCACAAGGCTGTTAATTTAAGCACTTCCCTGTCCGAGAAACAAGAGAACCGCGTAAGAGGCTCTATGGCTAATGAATAAATTATTAAAGGAATGGAAATTTCGAGCAACTTCACTGTAAATTGTAAGAGGAATAAACGCTTGTAAAGATGTTTATTGTGTATTTTTTTACAAACTTGAGAAATGTGAGAGTAACGTTACGCCTGTAATCTCCGAAGAGATAGACAGAAATAAGAATTTGAGCATTAACAACGCTACAAAAGTTAAGCATCGACGAAGATTTCTAGTTCGCTTTTGTGCTATAAAGACCACTTGATTCAAGTTATAATTCTTTAGCGGCAGTCTTAAGCACTACTGCAAATGTTATGGACAGTTCAAGCGTATTCAAGTTTTAGACAACATTCTGATACACCCTTTCACAAGTTGACCCTTGGTTTATGCCCGGAAATGTACACATGTACGTTTTATAAATGTTCCCTGCCCATATAAATTATGCGTTACAGTAAACTAGATGAAACATTCGTTTTGGTGTTGTGCTTATAATTAATGAGAGCCATTATTTATTTATATCCATAATATGCAACTGGGCTGGCAAGGCTGACTGCAAACAATTTTGTGTTCCCCCTAGATAGGAATAAGACTCCAATTTGAAGAAAGGGGGATTTAAACATTGTTCATCAAGCTGTTCAAAATTCTCAAACGGTTTTTATAACTTCAAACGTTAACTATTATTTACTAAAGTTTGTGATCGGAGGAAACTATGTAACTTGTCCTCGGGAGTAAGAAAATCGATCTGCTACCCTAGCTTGCAACTGAGTCAAGGTTATAGTGTCATCAACATTGTTATCACGAGACCAAATTTTAATTTAAAGTCGAAAATTGTTGACTGATAAGTTAAACAAAGAATCAGTAAAAAAATGAATATGGAACGATATACATAAAGTTTTACTTACATTTTAACCGAAAATATTTTATTCGTATTTCAAACAAATTATTTACTGAAATAATTCCAAAGAAATCTATCGGTGCCTTGGGGATGTTTTAAAAATATTAAAGAAATTCCTATTTTATTTCTAGGTTATAGTGTTTCGTGTGGGTGCTTAGAAAAATATATTTTTACTTATTAAATATGAAATATAAATTGTAAATGTATATGACAAATGTACATTTCTCGTAAATTTGAATTTGGAAAAACACCACCTTTGTGTGTTCACCCCCCGCAGCCAAATAAAGGAAGCCACAATAGAGGGAATGTAGACCTAGAAATATTGAAGAGAGACCTGGAGCGTTCACTACATGTACCTGCCTGAGCGTTCGCTCAAGAAGATGTTGTGTTTGAAAAGTCCAATGCAACCTGGCACTTACAAAAAACAGTAGGCACTTTTTATAAGATTAATTTCCTTATACTAAAATAAAACTAAGTGCATATTTCTATTTAGGGATAAAATCCATTATTGTTCATATATCGAGTTCAGTTCACATACGGAGGAGTTTGGTCTAGTATTTCGCTAGACTTAGCTAATTGCGAATTAGCAAATGATATTAAGTAATCTCTTTAATCTATAGCTATAAGCATCCGTGTCTCATTACAAATACATGCGATTTTTGTATTAAATCAAATTAAAATACTATTGGATTATTCTAAAATTTCTAGTAGCGATTCGAAGTCTGAATATGTGTTTGGTGAGCAGCTCACAATCTATTCCATCATAGGACGTGAACGTTACTTTTGAAACATGGGCGTGTACCATACACCTCTGCTACCTCTTCGCAGATTAAGGAAGTGATCATTACACTTAATGACACATTGATCTTAATGACACAAACGTATATCAGAAATTCACATTCCTTAAAATAAAAAATAGGTCGAAAATTTAATTTGTAATGATTCCGGTTCGTTGGACACGTGAGGCTGGCAAGTATTTGTTCGGTTTGGTGTCGGTAAACAACGTGTCGGTTTTATATTAAATCCGGTTTATCCATTTGCCAGGAAGACCGTTTTGTGTACTGACCGTAAATGTGGGAAATGAACCCTTGAGTACACTGCGTAATCATTATACCTATAGAAAATATAATACTGCATTCTGAATATATTACACATTTTAATTCGTCTTAAATGAAAGTCTACAAGATTACTTTATACTGAATGTCTTTAAAATAAATGTCTAGGGTTATAGAGATAAAAATCTTGACGCTTTCCGTTTATATTTTTATTGATTTTTTACATGAATAAAGTATAACGTTGTATTATCGTGTATGTAATAACGCGTGGAGGCTTAAATTGTCACAAGAATTTCGCGTGTTAGCCTGTCAATATTTAATATATTGCTATTAAAACGAGTGGGGACAAACAAAGCAATAGCTAGGTAGAACATGCGGGTGTAAGGCCGTTGGGGCGTCAGGTTGTGGTTGAATTAATCCTTGTTATGGCAAGTTGGATCTTAGAGCGGTCGAGGGTCCTTGTAACTGGCTTACACGTTTTCACAGTTTGTGCAAGACAACCATTCCGATGGCAATAGGTTTTCTCTCCTAGTTCCTGGTAATGATTATTTATATTACTCCTCTGACGTTATTATGAATTTTAAGGTCTGATAAAAAAGTATATATAAAAAAGGACAATAATTTAATAAAGTTAATAAATATTTTTTAATTAAGTGCTATTATTATAATATATCAAGATATATTCATCGCACTTTCATTCATTCATTCAGTCCTTTTGACATGTAACGATTATCGGATCTTGCTCAATTGATTTCCCGAGAAGATGCTTGGTATATGTAAACTTCATTATGCATCTAAAACCTTCATTGAAATTTGAACAACGATTATCCTTAGCGAATAATTTGGACGCGGTTCATATAGAGTAGCACATAACAAAATTAAGTTATTAATGAGAATAATATTTTAATCTTTAATCAGCGGCCAACAATGTTCAACTGCAATAAAGGCCAAAGGTCAATCATCCGTCTGCGCTGAAACATTGGACACAAGTCGCGCGACACGCAGTTAGCACATCCAAATTGTATTTGCAAGTTTGTGTGCCCATTTCATGCAGTGTGCCGATGTGTAACTTGTGTTACTGACATTGTGTTTTAAACTGTAATGGGGTTGATTTGTTCAAATATCAAACGATTTACATAAACATATTCGAATTATGAGAAACCTTAATTGGGCCAATTTCAGGTCTTTTTCACGAGTTCATGGCAATGGCAACGAGTCCGTGCCAGAGTCTGAAGACTCAGAAACTGGTTGGCCTAGACTAGAAAATATCTAAGTGAAGCCGAGAGTTCATTAAATTAATTCTAGTAGAATTGTGGAGGCTGTTTTCTCTAATAATGCAATGCATACATACAATAAGGCTTTTTTCCTTTTATCCGGTTACGATAAATAGGATGATATTGACTTTTATTGGTTGGCCCGTCGATCTTGTGACTGGCGACCATTACTGCTTAATGATACATTGAGTTTGTTTCTTATTTGTATGATGAACGAAAGTACTTGTTTGAAATAAAAATATATGTGTAATAAATATGGATTATTTGTTTTGCAAAGACAAAGAGGTATGATACAAAGAGATAACGTCATCTAATCATTTTACTGTTAAGAACAATGACACTGATGATTTACAACAACAGACAATATGCGCATTTGACATAGGAACATAAATAATAACATTATGTACTTTGTCAACAAGAGAGGGATAAAATTTTAATAACTAGACTTGAACTTTCAAAGGTAAGGTCATAAAACTTATTAAAATATGTTTTAATAAACCATAATTTATTTAGGTTTAAATTGCTTGTATACAAAATAAACATTTATTTTGTACACTTTATATAGCGGTATCTAAACAGAAGGTATTACAGGGAATATTTTGTTAACGTATTAAGCGTGCGGATCACGTTGGCGCTGTGTCGAGCCGCGCGAACTATCTAAAGTCAACCAGCTACGCATTTCTCGTGTTTGACACCAAGCGACACATTTTGTAACCGAACGTTTTTTACTTAAACGGCAATATATCTGTATGTTATATCAATTCTCTTTTTATATATGCATATGTGTATATTATTTAGATACAGATATATCTTTGTGTATATATGTATCAATTGTCCTGCGACGTATTTATCTATCGCACGTCCTATCCGGTTCTATTTAAAGTTGAGTGTGAGAGAATGCTATTACGCAGTAAGTACTGTATTATACACCTTATTTTAAGGCGTTTAAGGAATAATCATAAGTAACATTCTCATAGTGATTTCAAGACATTATGTTAGAACTATTTGATGGGTCTTTACTACACGGAATATAATAGAAATACTTAGTTTTCCAAATGACTTATTATGTTCATAATTCAAACGTACTTATTACGACATGCGCTCACAACGTATCGCAGAGGAGTGCTTGTGGAGTACAAATTGCAACAATACATGCGTCTCCCATCACACTGTACCACTAACTCACGAGATCTGAGCAGATACAACAATTGCACTATTCTGTGCCCTTTTGAATGGTCTGCAGTAATACTAAATCTCGGAGCTGATGCCGACTGATTCATTATTAAGTATATATTCTACAAGTTAAAAACCAAAATATTAAGTAGGGTGTGGGATGCGATATTTTGCATTATTTTTTTTGTACAATTGACAGTGCAATTCAATATGATTGGATAATAAACTTAGATTGTGCTAGTATAAATGCTGAAAGAGAGGCAGTTTAGAATAATCGTCATTTGCCCTATATCTATACATGTAAAGACCAGTTACAAACTTAGATGTTTCTATTATATTAAAATTAATATAAAATTAAAATTAATATGAGAAAATTTTAACAATGTTGCTATTTCATATGTATGTACACATATAACTTAGTTGTCCTTATAACACATTGACATCCATAGTTGTGAAGTGTTTAAACACAAACGTAATAGAATTTCTGTTGTAGAGATTCAGTTACCTTTGTGATTAAACGCTCTTCTGCTCCTGAAAGCAAACAATATGTCGTGCATCAAAACAGTCGTACCTTGTACAGACAATTGTTATATAAGTGAATTTATTCCTAACGGACGAGATTACGTTGGTTAATGAATACATAGGTAAAGTTTGTGGCTTTTGAAAATACATTGTACAGAAACGCGTGTGTATAGATTTAGAATCAATTAGATTGATTAAAACATTTTGATTGGTAATATACTTAACATCACGATTGAAAACCCCGAAAGATTAGGACAGGGGTGTAGTTCACTTCCAAGTTTCACCAGTTACGTTTACGGATCGCTACGGAATAGATGAGCCTATTACCGTACACCGGATACGAACCCAGAATCAGAGCCACGGCTAAAAATTTCAAGGTAGAAAATAAAAAGTGCCCTACCCAGGGATCGAATCCAGGTTATTTTAATACCAATAAAACAATCCAATGAGGATATTTAAATTAATTGCCTTTCTAATAGTTTTGTTTGATCGAAGTTACATCTATGTTAAAAACGGACTACTCATTTCAGTGTTTATTTACTTACTCTTTATTTGGGGCAATCTAATACGCAAAAATTTTCGCTATCTTGACATTTTGATATAAAAAGATGAAAAAAAAGGAAGGTTTTTAATGTTTAATTAAAAGATGAAAAGACGCAAAAAGAGCCAACTTGTGCGAGGCCGCCGGCGCAATTAGCAACTATGTTTTGCACTGACTGTAGTATTCTGTGTCAACATAATTATATATTAAAAACGGTTGTCTATCTGTACACTTTTTTTTAGCTTAAACGCATTTTCAAAAGTTTAAAATGAACATAATTATCTTATCTAACTTAATATTACAATTTATATCGTGTTAAATTTATGGTTTACACCTTCACAGAACTCTGAGACGTGAGGACGAGATAAAGCGATGTTGTAGTTTTGCTTTAAATCACCTAGCACGTAGGAAAGACACATCAAAGTTTGATAAAATTATAGGCTAAAAATAAAGAGTCACTTAGAAACTGCTTCTCTATATTTTGAAGCTTTCAAATTCGACTTAAATCGGTTACAGATCTCAAACGATGTTTAATGAAAGACGCCGCCAGCCGAGCATGACCTCTGTTGAATGATTGTTACCTAGGAATATTTGACCAGCTTCACTGGAGAAAATTTTATCGACGTTTCGTTGGTGTGATTTGGTGAGGGCATTCATCAGTCGATATCGTTTCTTACTTTTTTCGGCCTTGAATACTTGACGAAAACAACTAATGTTCTGGATTAGAGGAAATTTGAATGTAGATAAGACCTATGCTCAAATAAATATCAGCACCTTTAACTTTGTTTCATTATTTATATTATAAGTGAATTTAGATGATAAACTTCAGTTTATTGTTTCTCTTAACGACTATCCTTGCGACTATCGATCGAAAGGTCTCGGGTACGATTTCCGGTACGGGTCCCGGGGTCAAGGTCGGGCCCTACAAAATATTTCTAATTTAGATTTTCTCTTAGAAGTTCAGTGTCTGGATGCATGTTCGGTGTAAGGCAATAGGCTCACCACCTACTCCACAGTGGGAAGTAAACTTTAATAGTGAAACGTGGGAGTGTTCTGCTTTCCTCTGCCTACCTCTTCAGGGATAATAGGCGTCACGTCATGTTAATTTCATTTTAACATGTGTAACGTACCTTTGAAAATAATCTAATATCAAACGGTTGTGAAACTTAAAGAGTATCTGAGCAACGCCCCGCGTACAAACTAGTGGCATCGTAAAATTTTATATCCCCTTGCAACATATTTGCATACTTTTAACATTGACGCAACTGAAGTGGCTTACTTTAATTACGATGTTATATTTTAAAGCGAATACTTTGCAATCTTCTGGCAGTTGAAATGGCAGAACATAAGCCTCTAGTGGACGCCAGTCCATTGACCTCGTAGATATGATACACTAACATTTGTTAAACATATTGTCCCCGATAGAGAACTTTGTCTTTATAGTAAAACGACTACGAGTCCTTCGTTGTGCATCGAATTGAGAACTAAAGCATGGTTTAGCCAAAGTGTGGTATCTCTCTTTAACGTTAAGACTTTTCTATCATATATCATCTATGTTAATAATAAATAAGAGGCACATTATACTTGTATAAAACTGATCGATTAGATGTTGCTGAAACTATAATATATCGTTTAGCTTCACGTACGACGTCAACGAAAAATTCCTTGTGCACGTACACAATATAGCGACGTGTGTTTACACGTTATTAGTGTGAAGTGAAGCCGCTGTATTTGCACGCGGATTGGATAAGACGGTGAGATGCAACGATAGTGGGCCACACGCTTTCTTACTATTAAATTTAGTCCAGGAGCCGGTTTAATAATACATAGTCTTAACATACCAGTTTTAATTTTATTATTCTTTGTAATAAAGAGATCAACCATTTATATATGTAATGAGAAAACTATTTTGTAGCAAAGTCTTGTCACTCCTCTTATGCAAAAAAAATATTTACAGATGAAACAAAATAGAAAACGAATGTCAGTTATATTGTTACATCATATTCTTTATTATCATATTGTGTAGGATAAAAAAGTTGCTTCATTTCATAATGGATAGTAAATGAATTGAACTGTAAACAAAGTAACATGTTTAACCAACCCCTGGCTTATAATATGAACTTGGACCATTTACTTAGCTTTGCACAAGGTCTTTTATTAGTTTTACGGTGTTTTAGTACACATTATAGCTATATAAACAAAATTATAAGACGCCTTTCGCGTATAACTGGTACTTTTCATAAAGTTATAGTAACAATTTCAAAATGGATTATTTCGACATTCTACCCAAACGCATCTGCTGCGGTCACACTGACGTTGTAAAATGTATATTGCGACATGATTACAGTTACGTATGTACGTGAGAAAATCGTTCACGCGCGAAAGTAATCTTATTGTGAATAGACCCTTATTGGGGGTGTTTTTGACCAATTTAGCTAATTGAATATCAACCGTAAGTCGTGCGGTGAGTTCGGATACCAGGAAAGACCCATAATATTTAACGTTGCAACGAACGTTATGTATAATTCGTTCGAGCCCGGGTGTTTGGATACTCATGTTATTTTCGTTTGATTGCGCGTTTGTGTCAAGCTTACAGTGGTTCGGCAAGTAATCATTCTTCTTAGTATACCTATTTTATGTAATCTTAAATAGCTGCACATTTAAATTTGGCTTCACTAGTAGAAACTGCAAATTTGCATTAATGTTACCCTTTATTATTACCAAAAAAGGATAAATAAATAACAAAAGTGACATAGCCGTAAGTATCGTAATCGTAGTTTATAACCTTCCTTATATTTAAATATATTAAAAACTATTTTATCACTTTTTATCATTATATCGCGTACGTCTAGAGTGAACGAGACGAATAAATATGGGATTTAAGTATACATATACATATTATATTTCGTAATGAGCTTCCGCACGATTACTGCAACAACTATTACAACATTATCATGAACCTCAGTTACCGCTAAGTTTAGATACGACCATTTTGAACATTGTTCTCACCGAGTGGCTGAGGTGCAATACTGTATGTAACTTCTCTCAACAGCAGTAAGTTTACCTAAGGCAGTTCGGTACCTTATGGAAAGCGGACAGTACTTGGTATCACGCTTTAACATGTTTGTACTGGCTTGTTGTTGTGTTACAATGAAAGGTAGCAATATGCATAATGAGTAGAGCCATACACAAAATCTAAAGTGAAACGGAAGCTGAATATTTGTATTTATATCAGCCAGAAATATCGACCTTTCTATCATTCCACTGCTGGAACAGGGGTCTCCTCTTCGAATGAGAGGGTCAAGGCCATAGTCTGCCACGCTGGCCAAGTGCGGGCAAGTGACTTCTTTCTCACATGCTCAGAATATTTTGTTTTATATCTCATCATCAGTCTATTGCAGTTCACTGCTGAGCATATGCTTCTCCTGAAGAGATGTGCCCATAATCCCCACAGTGGGCATGAGGGTTTGGGTTCAAATAGCACAGTCTCTCGCATGATCTACGCTCGGGCCTACAGGCGGCCAGGGTATTTATGTGTGCCTCTGCAGACCAATCCCCGACCTCCCAGCACGGGGCTTAGTGGCCACTTACAATAACCTTTATTACAGCAGGGGTCGAACAATGTATTATTACTCCGCACCGACACAGATGGTTTATCTACCTATCTACATCTAAAATGGCAAAAAATACATGCGCCTGTAGAATTCAGAAGTATTATATTAGTCTATTTTTTTTTTTTCATTATGTCTGCACTATCATATATAT
>DWEI01002459.1:0-14345 GCA_018245875.1 Mysoria ambigua | reverse complement strand
GTGTGCAGGATTCTTTAAAATGATTTCCGTTACCGTTGTAAAGAGCTATTTAAAATAAATGCACATAATTACAGAGGTGCGCGTCAAGATTTGAACTCAGGCCATTCGAAATATCAGATTGAATAATTAGAAACCACCACAAGCTTTTCATTACAAATAAATGTGAATGCAGATACATATATCTCTGTTATCCATTCGTGAAGTGAGCGAGACAATGGACAAGTATGTTGCCATATTCCATACTCTGTTACTGTGGCTTGGAGAACGGTTAATATAATTTTATATGAACACCTCATTTCTATTATTATTAGAAGTTTACAACGCACTAGACGACGCACACCGACGCCTCCACTGTAGACGGAGATGGACTCCACTCTATCTCTTCTTACTCTGTCTAAAACACCTCGTAACACCTCGCCTGTATTCCCCGAAGAGGTGGACATAGACAATGGCGTTTTACCAGTTATCTTTACATCACATTATGGAATGGATGGTATGCCTATTGCTCTACACCGGGTACAAATCCAGACTCCGAGTTACGACTTGAAGATCTTAATTAGGACAATCCGATAGCGCCCGAACCGGAATTCGAACTCGACCAACAAGGCAGTCACAGGTCTATAAAAACCAATTCATTTAATTAGTATTTTGTGTTATTCGACAGCATATTGGCTCTCGTGTACCGAATGAATGCGCGTATAAAAATTAAGAAATGCACATTTTTAATTATTTCTCGCTATTTATGTGACCTTAACACAAAAACCCAATATGGAAAACATATCGTAATAATTCAATGATAGCTATTAAAACCAGTTAGTATCAACATGTATGTAGTAATAAATTTACAATTCGTGTTCTTTCGACGTGATATGTAATAAAATTATATACCGAATTAAAATATTTGTATCTCCGAGACAGCTTTACTAAAACATTATGTTCAAACTAGATTTATTGATTTACTTCGTCGTATCGCCTTTTATCTTCAAAATGTCGCTACGAACGCTCTTATTTCAATAACAAAAGAAATCCTCCGATACACTTGGCATCCAAGGTTTCGAATTCGTCTGAGGCGATTTCTGAGGAACGCAATCAGTGCATGCCTAACATGTTGCCTATCCATTATCTCGACCTTCGGAAATTGTGCGCCAGACCTCCCTCCAGCACTAGCCGGAAGACATGTACACACAACAGCGTACTGTGCCCCTCGCATCTAACAGTACCTCGTTAATACTTTCAAATTGAATGACTTATGTGCAATTAAACATATAGGTACTCAATGTCCTGCAAAATGTAACTTAATAATATAACGATGCCGTACCTTTCTGAACTAATACTATCAGATGAAAATAACCATATTTTTTTCTTTTATTAATAAACCAACACAATACAGCAAATTTGGCAGCCGAACCTCATACGGGGAACTTTAACTTTTCCAGTGTATTGTGATTTAAAAGATACGTTCGTGATATAATCAATCTCTCATAAAGCCAAGAGCGCTCGATACTAACTTAAACCGTCGAACGATTGACGTCAGAACGACAGCAGATGTCTTAAGCGAACATCGTGACAGCCGCTGATTTCATGCTTCGAGTTTTGTGACGTCAACGATTCAATGACGGAACTTTCTGGTTTAACGAAAATAGGATCTTAGCGTTACCGTATAGTCCATCAGACCATACGCTGTAAAACTTTTGTAATTCAACGGCCACTTTGAAAATTCATTTTGTAACTTTCAGAGTGTTCACACATTGTCTTAACAGTCTTCAGGATTGGTTCAATGATTATGTATTTACTTTGTCAGCCTACCTCCTACGATGCGCTTCCATTAGCACGGTTCATAAATACATCATCATCGATTTCGCGATCTGATGCGCTTTTGTTACATACAAACGAACCACGAGCGCGAGACCTGTATGTTAAACTAGAACGAACGGCCCAGTACCACACACCAATTAAACCGATCCCGTAAGTTAAATGGTCATTGACGCGCGGCAATTAACTGTACTATGTCTCTTTACACGACGAGCGAGTAACGGCGTACTGTTTGAATGTAAAAGCGAATATCAAATTTACACTATATCTTCCTTTCATATTCAAAAGGTATATTTCGATTCATCCATAGCGAAAAGCTTTTAATATGATAACATTTTTCTTTTTCGTACGTCTTAAGCATATACTTATATACTTACTGTAATCCTACCTTCAACTTTTAGAAGGAAATATTGGGCTACATTTTTTGATTATTCAAGTTTAAATAACAATGGAACGGCAATATTTTTGATTGTGAAGAGCCTACAAAACATGAATCATCATCATCGTAATCAGCCTATTGCAGTCACTGCTGGGCACTGATATCCTCTAATAAATGAATATTCATGATATACCAGTTTATTTACAGTACGGTAGATGTAACCGCGGTCCGTGTGAAGACGCCCGAAAGCGTTAAACCTACTCAGGTCACACGTGATTGCTCGTTCCGCACGTGCGTTCGTACGAAATCGTGCAAACGTAGTAAAGCGGGCCCATTGCGCAACACCGCACGAGCTAGGGTTGTCGATTTTCGTTAACGAATAATTTAACTTAGGTAACTAATTAACATTCAATTTTTATAATGCAATTATTATAAAATTTCAAAGCGGTCACGTGACTGTAAACTGTGCAACTGTCACTGATAGCGACATTATTGACACAATACATGTTTTAAATTTAACAAATACGTGCAAATACATGCGGAATATTTTTTTTGTAATTTAACTTTACATCAATTTTGACTAATACTTATAAAATTTTCAATGTTAATATGCGCCAACTTCTGTATCGAGATCACCTATTGTCCAGGTAATCTTGTGGCAGCCCTGTTCCAATCACAGCCAACCTATGAATGCACCTTCGTTTTTTGCAATAATCCAACCGGTTCTTGCTGAAGACATTTCAAATGTTTCTTCATTCAATATGCTAATGTGGGCAGTGACGACATTCACACGCCCATGAGTATGTAATACATCATTATAATGAAAATATATTGTATAAGAGAACATATCTAAACATGTTATCTTCAGCACCAGCTACTACAGATCTATTGCTGGACCTCCTTCCTACCAATAGAATACGCCAATAAGCTTTGTATCCAACACTTCTTATCCATCTACTGACATCCAATTCGTTGCTTCAGGCTATAAACAATAATCATATACAATCTCAAAATAATTAAAATCCTACTTGGGATCACTGTCCCTGGACGAAGCTCTAAGGTTGCAGCGCACCAAGTCTCGATAGCGGAGCTAACGATAACGTAATTCTAAATTCAAAATGAAACCCGAACATCACTCACGGCGGGATACTTCTCCAGCTCGTGCAGCACGGTGTGGTCGCAGTACTCGAAGACCAGGTGCAGCTTGCGCTTGCGGCGGAACACCTCGACCAGGTTCACCAGGTTCGGGTGTTTCAGGTTCTGGGGAACGACAGCATCATGTAGACGTACGGTTAAGACATCGGGGGGAAAGATAAACACCTCCATGGATCAACATGCATAAACAAAAATATTACCTAGTTAATTTATTTATTTATTTTTATTTACACCTGTTTGTACAACTTTAAAAACCAAGGTAGATTATACAAAAGGTCTACTTAATGGACTTAAGTTATTTAATGTTCGACCATATTTTATTTACTCCATATATGCACCATCTTTTAATCCACATGAATAATTCCTTAAGTCATACAAAAGCGAAGCTGTAATTAAACAAATAGGAAATGCCCACAGAGGCCCATCTGATCCCAAAGGAGGTTCGAAGAGAGCTTATGTTATGTAAACCAGACGACTCATAAAATACATAGATACATATAGATATATATTTTCATAGAGATATATTATAGTTAGATAAATGCTCCGGTGCTGTGCGTAGAGGATTAGCAAACAATTTTTTTTTGTACTGTTGATATTAAAAGCCCCCGTATATCTTTTTGTACCAGTTCACTGGGCTCCGGCAATCGCTCAACGCGGCCCAGTGAACTCAATGAAACTATAACGAGCTTAAACCTCGATGTCGCGGTACAAATTTATCACGCGAATGAACAAAATATGAAAAAACTTGATAGATATAAACAATTTTTTGTCATTCTGTGAGACGCATGTAATTGTGGAATGATTGAAACGCTTGATAATGATGAATCAACGTAACATCACGCTTATAATCTCCGAAAAGGTAGGCAAAAAAATGTCGTACATTTCACACGTTAATTTATATCTCATTATGGATGAGACGGTGAACCTATTGTATACACCGTGCACATCCAATCTACGAGCCACTACTGAAAAATCTAAATTAGTGTTCGAGTCGGTATTTGAAACCAGGACCTCTCGATCGGCAGTCGCACTTGCAACCAACACGGCCAACGGGTATAGTCAGGTATGTACAGTATCTACATGTTTAACAGATACACTCACTCCTTATTCCACAGGCCATACATGGAACAGGTGAAATTTGAGAGAACTACATTTGGAGAAATATTCGCGTGATGTGATGTTATAAGGCAAACATATAAATCAATAGTATATAGATAATGTTTGCCCCCAGACACATGAAAAAATATCTATTTCGGAATAAATGGAACCGACACACTCCGGCCCACCAATCGAAGTAACCACAGAACCAACTGACGAAGCGTGTTATATTCAGTCTAGGTGAATAATTATCACAATTCAATAATGTTCATTATTCGCGTTAATTATTTCTTTGGCCGATTGGTTTGTCTTTGGTCGTTTGCATCAACGGACTATATTCGTTCTATAATATACGTACATCGCACGCAGGCAAGCTTCTTAACGCACTTTTCAATGGTTATCTCTGTAATACAGGGGTTTAACCGACAGATTTGTACAACGATTTGGTAATTTGGCGTAAGAAAACGAATGATTCTCGTAATAAAGCGTAGTCTGTATCGTGTATTGTTCCTGTGATTTTGTTAATACAAACATTTAAACTTTTCGAAGAAGCATTGTAATCGTTATAAATTTGATAACAAAGGTCATGCCTTTTAGTAGTGTTATATCATGTACTTTCAGTCTTCTGTACTTTGTAATATTACGACATGAGCAAAACAACAAATATTGTCTATGTCTCATGGTCATTTGTTACATTAATGACTAAAAAATCTCCCGTTCTGATGCCATATAAAAACCTTATAAATATACACGGTTTGATAACACTTGAGTGACTTATGAGTAGTGTAACCATGTACATGTACATTTACAGGAAACATTTGGATAATTCACCGGATAAACCTCGGTGAACTCTGTCATAAATGACCAAATATCGAAACTCTTATATTGTAGGAGATGGCACAACAGAGTGACCTTTCATCTTGTGTAATTAGCTTTCTGTCCCGAAATACATCACAAGGTTCGTGGAAACATTACTTAGACCGAGAGTTTTTCAGTTCCGCATTGCGTACATACATAATCATATGTTCCTACTTAAATACACACACTTAATTATATGTTTTTTTAATTAAATATATATACTTACGCACTCGACAAAAGTAACAACGAAGAGAATGAACACAAAGTACATAATCACAAGTCATTCGAAAGACTGGAACCTTAGTTACGACTGGTGCAAAACTTTGTGATGGCGGTACGATCATTAAGAACTTATTCGAGATTTATTCGAATAATTCGAGATTTTAAAATTAACTCCGTAGGTAAGTATACGAAATATGAAGTCTTAAATTGTACCCCTAACTTTTTCCGACCCTTTTATGGTTTCACTTTTGGAACCTCCTCTCACAATAAGAGGGCCTAGGTCTGCCACGCCGGCCAAGTGTGGAATGGCAGACTTCACACGCTTTAGAAAAGAATCTTTTTAATGAACTGTAAAGTGTGCAGGGTTTCCATCCAGCTATTATACACTTACATATTTTTTATTTTATATGTAAGGGGCAAAGTTTTTCTTACTTTTATTTTATTTATTTTTTCTTTATTGTTCACCTACGTTCAGGTACGATGCAAACGGCGGGCTTAATGACTACTGGCATTCTCTACCAATACATTACTACTTTCTTTTTCATAGATGAATATAAACCTCACCTTGAGCATTCGTATCTCACGAAGCGCGATCTTCCGGATGAGCGGATCGTCCTCGTTTTCCACGAACTTCTTTACCGCGACAACCTCGCCCGTGTCCCTGTTCCGGCACTTGTACACCAGCCCGTACGAGCCCTCGCCGAGCTTGGCCAGCTTCTCGTAGCGCTCCATCGCGCGGCTACTGGCGCGCGATCTGCGGAATCGGTTATACGCTCAAACAATGTAATACGCTCTTCAGTAAGTGGACGTAATCCCCGAAGAACTAAGCAGAGGAATGTAGAACGTTCCACCACTTACGTTGACGACCCACTATGGAATAGGTGGTGGGCCTATTGCCGGATAGCGGGCACACATCCAGACTCCGAACTAGCTATTAGAAAATGTAAATTTTAAAAATATAGTAGTGCCCGTTTCGGGAATTGAACCTAAGACAACATTATTCGTAAACATATTGATATTAATCTAGTTTAGTAAGTAAATTTACTCAGAGATCATCGAATGTTATGTCTGTGATGACCTTTATCCATCCACGTATATCGATTTCTATGTACTTATATGCATGCCGGTTTCCATCTATCTACGGGACTCTGTTATTTAATATTTAATATAACGTAATATATTTTTATACAATCTACGCAATAAATAACTACCAACTTGCAACCCTTCGGCTTCCACCCAGACACATTGTATACCTACCTCGCGGAAATCACGTAAGGAGAAATTAAAGCCGGATTGATCGGGCCTTTCATGATTCCACTTGCTTCTTTCTACCTTTGCATAAAAAATTTAAGTAGATATCAAGCATAATTTATACTTTTACTTTCGTAAAAATTAATCAAAATAATGATTTAACATTTCAGTAAATTTAATTATAACGCTTCATTGATTCAAAGCATTATGTTCTGTCAAATCGATAGCGATAAATTATAGAAGAAACATAGAGAGTGAATGATAGAATGAACGAAGAAGTAAATCTCCTTCTTTCTATTCAGTATTGTGAAAGTACAGCATTTTATATTTTTCGAGTAGCCCAGCATTACTCACCTGTGGTTTCTAAATCGAATTGTGATCTTACGCAATGTACAGTAAAACACGACGCATGCCTCGATATTCAAAAGAAGAGGTTAAAATATATTTGTCGTAGTACCATACAATAAAATAGGGTAGTGACGCATGATAGAAGAATAAGTGGTGTCGTACGTATTGTTCTTTTCTAACCACACCACCCTACAACATAATATCTATTAAAGGTCAGCGAGTGACGATCGAAAGTATCAGCCCGCGAAAGGTGGGTGACATTACCGAGGGGCAGCTGAATGTTTAAGGGGAGACCCTCGAGGCCGAACTACTCGGGCACCCCACGGGACGAGACGACAACCTCAATCTGTTCTGCGCTGAAGAAACGTGGTGATTTTATTTTTTGATACACTGTACAATACACAGGCAGTGTAATATCAGATTAAAAAACTCTAATATCCTAGTGGTTGAACACTCTGTGGTTCGACTCCGACGGCATCACCGCAACACCGCAACGCAAGTGTGTGGTAAGGGAGACATACTTTTTCGAGGCATTCCAGCTTAGTCCTCAAAGGTAAAGGCGCATCTGTGGTCGACCTGAGATAGGAGTCTAATCTTATCTGGGATTGATTAGAAATGTCCATGGGCGGCAGTAGCCACTTACCATCAGGTGGACTGCATGCTCGTCTGCTACTTCCATATTATGAAAAAAACGAATTTTTAAATGTTTCTCATTTTAAGAGAGGAAAAATAATGTCCAACTATGAAACAATACAGGTGTTGGACGCTTAATACCATCTACCTTCCATGTGGATATTTCAGTAAGAAAATATTTTTCCCAACAGTGAGTCAATGACAATTATTATTACTTTATTTGCGAGAAATTATAAACTATGATAAACAGTAATTTTATTTCATTCATATGACGACAGTCCAAAAATGTATGGATGTAGATAACAATAAAAGATTTGTGATACAAATATTGTTTATTCTTTTCGTAATATTTCTTATTGTTCCAATTATTTTTTTATCCATCACGACAATTATTCCATTGTTCCAAGACGTTATAATACATAAAACCAATCTTCCTGCACGCATCATTTTACCGAAATAATACAATATTTCTGAAACTACCTACAAACGTATAAAATGTCAAGCGGTCAATATTCGATATCTGGTATACAGATAACAAAATCAGCGTTGATACCGTTTGACATTTTGACACATTATCTGTTAGTTATATTTATTATAGTGAAAAAATATTATTATGTGTTAAATTTATATTTATTGAAATGGAACCGCTCATAAGTCGTAAGTTTTCGAGCAATCTAAGAAATGTTACAATAATTTGAGACATCTCATTAAATTTATTCTTCATGAAATGACTTTTCTTCATCATAATTGGCTAATTTCAGTTCACTGCTAGATATCGGCCAGCTTAGTGCTAGAATGTAGATATAGCACAGTGGCTGTCCTCTACGTACTCTATAAGGCACCTAGCTTGTCAATATAATTACAACAATTTTATCATCATCATCACGTTGCAGTTCACTGTTAGGCGAGGAGGCCTAGGCCGAGGAGTGTACAGAAAAATAATACGCCGCGTTACATAGGGGGAAGGACGGTTAAGGATCTTCAAGATACTTAAGTGCGTCGTTAAGCCGACAATCCCCACGCTAGGCTGGAGATCTCACGGCACAACTGTTGGCGCTGTCTACCCTGCTGGCCGTAGGTGGCCAGGACGTTTATCTGTGACTAAGCAGATCTCGCCATGCCATGATGTACCAGCCCTGGGCTTAATCACCTTTTACGACACCCTTTTTCGTACCCACCACGGGGTTGGAGAATATATCCTTACTCCGCTCTGACATGGACTAACACAGTAACACTAATTATACAATAATTAACAAAATAATAATAACCCATTACAGCTATACCTATATCAGTTACTCAAAGAAAAAAATATTATATGAAACTAAAATATTTTATACCAGCGTGGTTTTAATAATTCTCTTTACGACTTTCATCAAAACTGAAAAGGGCCAAACGCACGCAACGCGTCGATTTCTTCGTGATTATAATTACTACAATGACCTTGACGTCTGTCCTTTGACCTTCGTTTTATGATAGAAACGGATTAAGCACGGTTCTAAATATGAAAAGTAGACATTGGCGACAAAATACAACTGTTAATTGCAGCTGTATTACGCATGTTACGTTATGTTTATAAAACTATCGTATAGGTCCAACGGACCTCTGTATTTGAACATCGTTTATATATTTTATTTTCCGGTTAATTGAGGATGATATGTCAAGGAGTTTTCTTCTATAAATCGCTTTTTTGTGCCGGTGTTTAACCACAGTTTACTACATTTGTACATATCTAAAGAGTGCGAACTCTGCCAACGTGCACTTGGCTAGCGTGGCAGAAAATGTGCGTAACTTTAGCCATTCTAAAAAAAGTGTCCAAATATGAATCGGTGTAAACTTTATTGATTATGTTTTTATTATTTATGCTTCTTAAATAATGTACCGGCTTAACGCGAGTGTTATTTTGCAATATAAAAAAACGCAGTGTTCACATACAGTCTACGACCACGTTTAATTTCAAAACAAGTTCGGTTGTACCGAAAAACATAATACATAATTTAACCAGAACTATTATTACCACAAAATAACAAAGTAGCTATATTTAATCTTCAGGATGTTTGATTATTATCTATTAACACCTAGTCATGTTAGTTAAGAAGTTAAATAACCTGGCATTTATTATAAACATTATCTTATCACTTATGCAAGCACGACATTATATTTTATGTCAATATTTAACTTATTAGCAGCGACATACCAAGTAGCAGTATTTAATATTTATAATGGGTCATAAAGATAATAAAACATCAAAGGAATGAATGAATGTTTTCTTAGTTTATTGTTATTAGTCACCAAAGAAAGCGCTCAATTTAGTTCAAAATCTACTAGGGTATTAGTTCGTTATTTTAGTTTATTAGTTTATTTTTATTTTTTTTAGTAAAATTAATAATAAAAGAAAATATATATTAAAGATTATTACAGGTTCTGTTTACTTTTATTTGAAAAATATGAATAATAGTATTTAGAGTAAAAATAATTAAAGCATTAGTAAAAATTAAAATTAAATTAGTTAGCGTTAAGAATTCAAACTTTAATTTGTGTAATGTAAGATTTTTTTATGTAAACAATAGTTAAAATATGGAATCATTTATATTTAAGTTACAGTTAACACTCAGTCTTGTTCCTGGTATAAAACGTAATCATATAAATAAAAAGTACCATATATACTATAATATATTGGATATTAATGTATGGATTATGCAAGTAGATATCGAATTTAGCCAAACATTTATTTATTCATTACAATGATCATCAATGAACTCGTTCGCATAGTTCACCTAAAGGAGCGCTTTCCGACCTAAATCGTTCGCGAACTGTTCAAGGCTAATTGTTATATTATTTACTCTGGATGAATAATTGAAACTATGTGTGACGCATATATGATAACATGCCGTACTTAAACCGGAATATATTAGACAATTGAAAAGATCTACGAGTTAGGCCATCATTTACTAAATTTATTAAGTTAAGCTTACGCCAAAAAACCTTTAACCTGTTTAACTTCTTTGCGTTATTTATTTATTTATGTTTAACTTCTTTGCGTATTTTTTTTAATTAATATCCTCAAAATTTTTTGCTTTAAGCAGTAGATAAATATGATATCACGAAACTAAACCGTTCGATGTAGTTATTGTTTCCTCCAATGTCAAATTTGTAAGAACGTTGAAATACTCAAGTTACTTAATAATTGAATTAACGTGACTCCCAATTTCTGTCTCTTATGTATTTCAGATCAATTAATCTCAAAATAAAAGCTATTAATTATTAAACAAATTATAGAATAAGAAAGGGTTGTTAGTTGTGTGCTAGTTAGTAAAAGTTCAAGGTTACCTTCTCGGTAGCAGCGGCAGGTTGTTGCCGAATAACCACAACCGTTTATCACCGAACCATTTCTCCATACAGGATGCCACGTTGTTCCACAGTTTGAAATTTGAACAATCCCACGTTAACAAATCACTCATTCACCTATCCGAATGTAAGACAACAATCACATTTCCCGCCAATATTTTAAATATATTGTATTTGATCTGTGGCGTATTTCAGTACTCTTTTTGATATTTCGCACGTGAGGATGTTCTCGTGGTGAAAGTTGGATGCCGTTTAGTTGTGGAATGGTTCTATATCGATCGTAGCGTTTGTTTACAGTTTGTGTCGGGCTGTGTACATGACAACCGCAGTAGGGCTGAACTGAACGCGGGTCAAACCCGTTCCGAGTAAACATTCGACCTTTAATTTACTGCCACCTACGTTCATACAATAATAATAAACATATTGTCGACCAAAATTATTAATGTGTTTTTTTAATAATATATTTAATCCGCGCTACGACATTAATTATGGAAAATTATTAAACAGACAAACACTTAAGACCCACCGAAGAATTTAATGTCCCACCATAGTAAACAGTAGAGAAACGTTGAATGAAACAGCTGTAGGTCGTAAATTTGAGGTGTACGTTTTACGATGTGACGAGAATAGGTAAATTATTTCTACCGTTATGATGTTTTTATATTAAATGTACCATAAAGGGAACAAAATGAATACTTTGTTATTAGATTATAGTCCTGACGATACCAGCAAGTGTAATATGATCATATGAAATATCATGTATCGTAACAATGAAGAAAAACGTAAGGGAACCTACACAAAACTAATTATTCATGCTGTTCGAAGAATGACTTGACATCTCCGTATTAATTCTTCGCTAGTTGTTCACTGCTCGTTCTGAGACGCGATATGTTATTTCTCCGTAAACATAAATAAATTTAAAAGAAGTAACTTGTATCTAACAGTTGTCCCAATACGTATTGGGGCTAAAGGTATGCGGAAATTAAGTTACATTAACAAAAATGCTGTTACTACCCTGGGATAGCAAGAGATTATGTGTATTTATTTACATTTGCATCTACCGAAGTACTAACCAAGTTTCTGACTGCGAGTCACTTCTTTCAAACAGAAAAACCAATAGTGTCCGACCCGGAATTTGAACCCAGGATATCCCGATTGGCAGTCACGCTTGCAACCATCACGACCCACGAAGCAATTCGGTTAAAAATCCTCATTTTCGGGATAGTCCAAATAGGTTCGCACCCATTGAAGGTCTTTCTCCCTGAGCTCGTTCGTAGCGTCGTCCGCATTGAGTTCATACGTCTCCGTCTGTCATTAACGGAGCCCACGCGCTTACATTGGGGTCATTGGACGCAGACATACAGACGTACACTATGAATAATAGAAAAGATTATGAACTCGGACAGTCAATCGATTGACGTTGGCTAAATGGAACATTCCAATGTAATAATATATACTTATATCACAAAGGGGAAGACCTTTTTCGCGTTGGTAACTCATCAACATAGAGATATGCCTAGCTAGATATGCAGCCTAGATAGGTACGTGGCAATGGGAAAGAATTTTGGGAAATTCAAACTCTAAGGACAAAAAATATGAGTTGCAAGTTTGTTGAGTGAATTACTTTCTTAATAGATTTTGTTAACTGTTAAGGCACACACGAATAACTCATACTGTTTAATAAAAATCATATTTGCTTAATCAGATTTTATAAAATACAATGAATTAAATAAAACACAAAGTTAAATAACAATATAGTAAAATAATTAAATAAGGGGTTAAATTATGAAATAAATCTTTGGTTGCTCCGTTGGTTCGGACATATTGAGAGAATGGCTGATAAAAGAATGAGAAAGAAGATATAGGTACAATGCGAATATTGATAGACGCAGTTGCCAAGGGAGGCCAAGACTCACCTGTCTTCACCGAATAGGCCAAATACTATCTGATGAGGAGTCAGAAGTCCCACAAAACCGGCGTGTATGTATGAAAGGAGTTATGAATGTGGACGAGGCGCGGCCGGTCCGTAAGCATACAGATATTTGGTGCTCTCTGCCCACACCGTAAGGGAACTGGAATGAAGATATGTATGTAAGGGGTAAATTCGAGTTGTACGCTTGTATCATCTAATATAAAAACTACCTTAATTTTTCTAATCGCCTGTGGCCCTTGTGAAAGCTAACAAATGAACTCTTAGCTTATTGCCATAGCATTAATAATATAAGATCGTATAAGTGAAACAATCGTTTAGTAATCATTAAAGGCCGTCCTGTTATTAAGATGTGACCTCTATAGTAACCTGTGTCTCTGCATATAGCAGTCAATCTGGTTACATTAGAAAATTTTATATTCTTGCGTAATATATTTTGGCTGGTCATCAGAAAGACGACTTACTCTATTATTCGGAGGGACAGACGATTTGTAGAAATGTACTCGTACACACAGTGTAGGTACTACGCACCTCTATATGTTCATTCTCTGAATATAGACGTGCAGGTAAAAATTCTAGATATATCTATATTTTCTACGGTGAGTAAATATATTTTTACTGCTTCTTTAGTCGCGTTGGTTGCAAGTGCGACTCCCAATAGGGAGGTCCCGGGTTCGATTCCCGGGTCAAACACTACAAAAATTTTGTAATTTAGATTTTCTAGTCGTGGGAGTCTGGATATGTGCCCGATGCATGGCAACAGACACACCACCCATTCCATAGTGGGACGTAAATGTAACCGGTGAAACGTGGGAGTGCTATGTATTCCTCTGCTTACCTCTTCGGCGATAACAACCGTGAAGTTACTTTTTTTACGTTTAATGTATTTTCTGAAAATTAACACTTTAATTCAAAATGCTATAAAGTGAGACTCATGCAATAATAAGTTGGGAAAAATACAAATGCATAAAGAAGAAAATAATTTCTATCCCGACATTCCCGAACTGGAGGTGTACTTAAAATGCACTCAGTAATCCGTGAGAAAGGAATAACTAAGCGCAATCCTTTGTCTCTTTCTCGCTTGCGCAATTTTCGTATGATTGTAAAACTATATGTATTATCTCTCTTACTCTGTCTCGGTGCGATTGCCCCTCTTTGTGAAGGTTCCTTTACATTTGTGTTGCCAGATATCTAAAATGTACCAGAAAATAAGGTATTTGTTAGTCTGTATACCAATTGCCTGCCTCGTTGGTCGTGTTGGTTGCAAGTGCGACTGCCGATCGAGAGGTCCCGGGTTCGATTCCCGGGTCGAAC
>DWEI01002458.1:0-14348 GCA_018245875.1 Mysoria ambigua | reverse complement strand
ATGAGGAAGGACCTCGTGTAGCTCCGAAACTAGTAGGCCCATCCCGAATAAAACATACGTGAGTCTAGCCGGCTTAATGATTAATTAGGTTCTCAATGATAACGAGTTAGGAGTCTCCGTGATTGGCGTGAATGTATGAAGATAGAGGTGAATGTGGAAGAAACACGACAGATTTGTAAGAATAGGGTTTGGGGCTCCTTGTCTGGTCCGTAAGGTATCTGGCGTGAAGATATGTATATACGTATGTACTGAGAGTAAAATAGTGACCAAACGCTGCAATACAAAGAATTTTAATAACGATCTATTCATGTTGTTAGTTTGAACGATCTGTTAATTTTGAAATATCGAGCGATTTATTAAAATTAACATGCTAACCGCGTTTATATCAATATGTTAAGCGCTAATATACAGAGTAATCTGCTTATTAATATTTTGAACGAGCTGTTCATGTTGATATTTTGAACGACGGGTTAATATTAAAATACTGAACGATGCGATGGGTCATTGTTAATATATCGAGCGATTCATTATTATTAACATACGGAATAATCTTTTCATGTGTAGCATTGAACATATTGATAGTATATAAAGCGAATTCTTATTATGGATGATTTACTATGGATTTTTAACTCCAACGGTCGTCGTCAACATCGTTAATGGTACAATTTAAGAAGTTTTCGTATCTCAGAAAGCGCATTGAACTGCCGACCTGAGCTGTTGCTTTCAGATTTTATTAGTTAATCCTCATCGAATGCATTCATTAAACACTTCTCACAGATGGGCTGGTAAGCAATGGATATCTTTCTCTCTGAGTAGCGGCTGAAATAGTTTTATAATTTCTTCCGTTATCTCCGTAACAAGGACAAACTTTCAAACGCCACGACGATAGACCACTGGATGTAGCGCGAACGCAAATCTTCTTCGCGCCGTTATTACCGGGACGTTTCGTGAGACTATGCTCGTCCCAAGAATCTTTGTGAGGCGCCCTAACGCCTCAACTTTGGTTGTTGGGTGGGTCCGAACTGAATCCCTTTTATTAAACTCCAGCAACTAACATTTGACGGTCGCGTCAGGTGTCGCCATACGCGCGGTTATGTAACCGCCACGCTGGCTGAAGTACGTGGATTGAATAATTTAGCAAAATTATTAGACTGCCGCGTTGGACGAATAGTTGTATGCGTGAATATGAACCTGAGGTTCTAGGTTCGTTCCCCGGTTCGGGATGTATTGAGTTTCTCTTATTCGAAATTGATAGAAGAGGCTTGGTGCATGGATTTGCATGATGTTGGCTCACCTACTATTCCATAGTGAGACATAAACGTAACTGGTGAAACGTGCGATTATAATACAATGTCGCTTCGAATTGGCGATTTTCTATTGAATTATACTTTAATTTTCTGATTTCTCTGATCTGTTAGATGTAACATTTCGGTTTATTTGGACGTAACATCCACCGGTAAATATAACGTACGAGGGCATTGCCATATAATCCGAAGGTAAGTCGGGTGTCCGCGACATTAGGGGATATAATTTATCTTAATAAGCTTGGGTTTTGTATTAGAATAAATCATACGCTAGTGACCTTTAAATTTAAAAGCATCCTTGCAATATTTTCACGATACGTTCGGGTATAATATTTATTATATACCAAAATAAAATATTTTTGTTTAGGAATAGGCTTGCATTCAACTGCTATATCGTCTGATGGACAGCGAGATGCGGCCTATGGTGTAGCATGCTTGCGTTAAGACTATCTGATCACACTTTTATTGAATAATAATAATAATCGTAAATTATTGTTTGACTGCCTCGTTGGTCGTGTAGTTGCAAGTGCGACTGCCGATCGGGAGGTCCCCGGTTCGATTCCCGGGTCGAACACTACACAATTTTCTAAATTAGAAAACAATTCTTCTAGAAAATCTAAATTACAATTCTAGTAGTGGTTCGGAGTCTGGATATGTGCCCGATACATGGCAATGAAATATTTAAGATGATGACAGATTGAGTCATCAGAAGAGCCGGACACTGGGCGTGGATCAAAATAATAATGATAGTGGTAGAAGGCTACCTTACACACATTATTTTCTACATATCCCATAAAGGACCGAGCGTACACATATAATAATAACTTAAATATATAGTTAATAAAAAAAACAAACATAGATGAAAACAAATTTTATATAAAAATAACATGTATAATGTTATCCAACGAAATTAAATTAAAACATCAGAGGCGCAAACAGTTTTCACGTACGAAAACCTATGTCCGTTTAAATGTAAGCGTTCGGATCACGTTCACGGCTGCGCGAGCTTCCCTCCGCGGCCCTTATCCCTCTGGCTTCCCGGAGCGGGTGAACGTTAAAGGTCACGCAGACAAACATATGGCGTCGTTTTCATTTGTATTAGAAAATATAATGTTTTAATTGTTGGTACTTTAATATATTGCTTAAAGTGTTCTCCCTCGTTGGTCCAGTTGGTTGCAAGTGCTGGAGGTCCTGGGTTCAAATTCTCGGTCCAACACTACTTGATTTTGCTAATTTAGATTTCCTAATAGTATTCACCCTCACCCCCTATTCCATAATAGCATGAAAACATAACCATTGAAACGTGGCAGTGTACTGCATTGATCTGCCTACCTCTTCACGGATTACAGGCGCAATGTTACCTTACATACGCATCTTTAGTTCAGATCTCTTAAAGAGCAGACTGAGAGAGAGAGGAGAGAGCGGAGAGAGTGAGAGAGTGATGGATGCTGCCTTCAATTTTGATAGCAGTCTCCATTAAACTAAATCAATTTGATGAATAAATTCTATTAAACGACCGCGAGGATAGACCAATGTTCTACCTGTTCTCACTACTGAGCGTCAGATGTATCGACAACGGCGCCGTTGTGATCTGGAAATGAGAACTAGTGCAGTTATTTTCCGTATCGATTTGGGGATAACGGAAGAGACTTCTATTGTCCGTTATAATCGGGACACGTCTATAGCGTCATAAATGTCGTGGACGTCGATATTAATGGACACGAATTGCGCCAAGTTTATAATTATGTCTTATCATAAGAGCAAAAAAAAAACAGTCAAGTTGGTTCATAATTTATTAATTCCTCATTAAAAAGACCAAAAAATGTAAATTTCAATATTAATATAGAAACGTAACATTTACTAGTTACGTGTATGGAATAGGGCATAAGCCATTTAGCCTAGTGCTAAATACCGAGCACAAATCCCAGATTCCAAGCCAATGCTAGAAATTTCTACTAGAAAATTTCTTCAAGTTGAAAATTTTTACAGTACCCGCCGACCCTCTCATGTGATGCCAGGACCTCTCAATCAGCAGTAGTGCTAGCAACCACTCGGCATACGAGGCACACTTCACATTGTAATTAAAAATATCATATGATTAATTGCTTCTTTGATCGGAAGGTCCCGGGTTCGATTCCCGGGTCGAACACTACAAAATTTTCTAATTTAGGTTTTCTAGTTGTGGTTCGGAGTCTGGATATGTGCTCGATGCATGACCGTACGTATCTGGTGAAACGTGGACTTCCATTAAAAAATCCTAATGAAAGTAGCTATCGCAATAAGCTTCTTCTTATTGCTACTACACAATCCTATTGAAAATTAGACTTAGTTATATACGGGCAACAGTAATTATTTTGTACAGAATTTCAGAATATTAATGGAATAATACATATTAAGTCGTTATAAAAACAACTGTTATGATTTTTTTAGACAGACATAATTGTGATTTTTACAATTACATTGGATGGATAGACGTGGCGCCAGCACTGCCGCGTTCCCGAACACCGCAAACGGCTGGTAACTGCAATACTCCCGTACGTACGTACGTAGGATGTAACGTTATAATTATTCGACGATGTTGACTTTGCCTGTTTACTCATGCGCTTAGAAGGGGACTTAGCAAATGAAACAGTTAATCACACGCCAACCCCCACATTCGTGGGCGTTCGATAGATTCTGCTTCGAACTTCGTTATTTATAGGTGTATCAATATTTGAAAATACATTTATGAACTAAAATTATACATTCAAATATAATATTTATAGACGCATCACATAAAACTTTATATAAAGACACATGTAAAATTATTATTACTAATTATGCTCACGTATTTCCTCGATATTCTGATTTTAGCCCTTTAAATTTTCGTGTCTATATAACGTTTAAATTATTTCGCAATAAAAACATTGTTCGATCTGTTTCAGTTGTACACATATTTTACGTCACGTGGACGTATCCAGGAAATTGATTTCACGTCAACGTATTACCGTGACGCGTGGTGGTGCACGCACAGTGAACTGATCGAATTCCAAAACGCAGCATGCGATTTCCGTTAGAATAATGCAATTGCGAACGCAATATTCTCGCGTTGTACGTTAATCATGTCTGTTACATTAACTCCACGTTACGGTATGTCTCACTGACTCGATGGTCATATGGTTAGTGAAACTGACTGCTGAGTCAATGTCGAGTTGTAGGTACGATTTCTTCTCAGAGCAAATATGGGTGTAAAAGTGTATCTATGTAAGTTTGTTTTTATATATGTTATTCATAAGCTCTCTGGTTACTATAGCAGAGAGCAGATACCGGGAACAGATTGGTGTGAACACGTCCTAAGATATTTTAAAACAAACTTTGTAAACAACTCCGCAATATAATATATAAACGCTTACTATAGAACTCCATTTGACGTTATGTTGTGTCAACCAAGTTTCAATTCCGATTATGAAATATCTAATTGGTCCCTAAAGTAATTATTGCCAGTAAATATTCCTATCAAACATAATATTGACACTGAACCGATTCGATCACAATATATCACTCCATCTTCTGCCGGGTAACCTACTGTTTGAGTTACAACGTAGAAGTTACATAGTAAACAAGACATACCTACATATAAGAAATATTAAAGGTTATCGTACTTTATGTCGGTCCATATTTTAAAGAAATCTTTATGTAATTTTTGAAGTGAAAGTTCAAAGCTTTCTTATTGATGTTTGGAATAGATGAGAATAAAGGATGAAAGTTTAACTAAAATGAGAAATGCTGTTCAACAGGATTTGTTATCAACGTACAAGCTAATCAATTAATGACTCGTATGTTTCCACAATTACAATATTTGCAAGCACAAGTGATTTAAAGATTTAAGAGGTATGAAGGTGGTAAATAAATTCGTTTATTTATTCATATGAGTCACTTTTATAGAGCGTAATAAATAAAATAAAATTAAATGACATAAAATGAGCAAATTCAATTGATTATCGAGTTCAAATTTTGTTAACTAATGAGTTCGACGGCTTTGAAATTTAACAAAGAATTGTTTTAAAAGCTTCGGCACTTCGCTAAGAATATCATTGGCGTTTCGAAATTGGCTTGGATTTCTGCTTAAAATTTCACCAATATTTTAGTATTCCAAAGCAACCTAAGATTGACTAACTATACTCACTAATAACTGCACTCTTCTGCCTATATAATTAGGAGCTTGCAGGCGTGATGCTACGTACGAAATAATTTACGTCTATGGAATAAATAGAAGGCTACGAAAAATTCGTAATAAAGGAATTCCAAGTTGCTAAATGACAACCGCACATCCTGGGCGTTACCCGTGATTTATGTTACCCTACGTAAGTTGGATACAAAATTTATGTACATATATACTACTTCGCTTTACAGATTTAAATATAAATAGTTCCTTAACCGTCGAAATATTCGCAGTGGCAGAAGTTCAATTACTTTAATAAAAAATAGTAATAATGCGAAGTGGCAGCGGCCAGGTATATAAAAATTCCATTGATTTCATTATGAAAAATATTCGCACACCATTTCTATCGATAGTATATGATCAAGCTAAATACTGTTTTGACATCTGTATATATTATTTCACACGTGTGTCTTAAAGAATTATATTTACACATTCGTTGGTTAATTGGTTCACTCGTTCATGTGTTCACTAATTCATTTGTTCATTGATTCGTTCCGTATTCCACCCATCCTCTCGCCATATATTTTAATGTCTACAATTGTATTATTTACATTGCTTTCGTAACTAGCATTCCCATTATACCTTTATTGCAATGGTTTCATTTCTTTACTGATGTTTTGATAATTAAAATTGAATCTCAATTTACGTAATGAATAGAATTTGGTCACTAATTTTACCTTCTTCTCAATACATGCAGCATATAACATATAATATATAATGATATATGTGTCGTATAACATCTATAATATATAACATATGGAATATGTAGCATATATAATAAATAACATATACAGTATATAAAGTATGTGATATAAAAGATATATAATATTTAACATATATAACAATGACCATATATATAACACCAAAAAGTCTGACATACATCATATCAAAACACAATTATTATACATTTAACCCAGTATATTCCCCAATATACATACATACATTAGTATACAACTGGGTATCTAATTAGTCTTGTGCATATTAAACTTGGGATTATTGTATACAGCGAGTGTTGGAACTGGTATTCAGTAGCTAACGACTCCGGAGCTGGCGACGAGAAATTAATGCGTCGGTATGATAATACTTGTCGATTAGAGATATACCTAATATTGAATTTTACTTCAGTTGGCGTACAAACTAAATATTGACTAATAAGTAATTAATTGACTAATAACTTGGGATACCTCGACGTACGGCCATATTATTACAAACTAAGCAAAGCCAAGCTTGTGTTAGCAACATAGCTCTCGTAAGCAGACTTATTTAGATATTTTTATATGTAGGCACGGAAATCATACTTGCGTTTATCATATGATTTTTTAGCCAGATTAGGAATCGAACTCACTACACTCGAGCAGGTAGATGCACTAACAACTATAGCAACGGTACAGTGCTGGGTTATTTTATTTTTGGTTTTTCTGTTTATTGAGCAGAGGGTCCCAAGATTTAGTTCAAACTGGATAACGTATGATTTAGATTTAAAGTTTTTCGAAGTTGTAAGTCTGTTCATATGTTACACATATCAGGTGTTGATTATTATTATTAGAGTGTTTGTATGTGAGTTAAGGATGTCAGCTATTGGTAGGCAGATGAGAAAGGTTTAGTTAGGAAGAATTCACAGGAAGTGATTCAATGAGTTATAGTTACTGTACTTCGACATTTGACTGACAAGCTGTATAACTTAATTAAATATTTAATTTTAATTTTTATGGTATTAATACTAAAATATGGCATAATTACGGGGTTTATTTTAGTAATAAAAGAAACCGACTATGTGATGGAAGCATCGCAGGTTTCTAATAATAGAGATATTTTCCACTCGCTGTCCTCTGCCTATATATTATGCATTAAAAGCAGACTGAAAAACAAATCCACGCTGTACAGTAATATGTCTAGTTGGAAATAAATGCGGTATAGGATAGCAGAGCACGTGCGTCGCGGCTGCGCTGCGGTGCGGCAGACACGTACAGACACATGTGCGTAAACGGTGCCAGTGCGGTCGAATGCGGAAGCAACTAAGGGAATTGACTGCTGAACTGATTAACACATAGATTATTAGTGAAATTTAGATTTATTTTCTTAATTTCATACAATTACACTATCTTACTTCCTTTTTTGATTAAGTAGTCCAGTATTACTTTTTGTCATACCTATTGTTTACCAGGTGAAAAATCGAAACTTTTCTTATCACCAGGAATTGTGTTCATGTTATTTAAAATTCATTTGATCCAAAACTGAACTCGATTTGTTACACTGAAAATGTATTTACTGATTGCCAAACGAACTCGGCCAACAGATTTATAGACGCTAACAATACTGTCGCAAAACATTTCACCGACACAAAAAATCAGTAGAAACATGCAAAGCGTGTAATTGGTGCAAAAATCAGAATTCAACAAACATGCGCTGGCAAATTACTTTTAAAACATCGAAACGACTATTCGAACGGAAAAATAGCTGGTAACAATATTGGATGGAACAGATGTTGAATTTATCTATAGGGGCTTAGTTTAATCAAAGTTGGCTTTTATTCCAATACTATACAAACATTTGGATCCAAAATTGTACTGAATGGAATTGTTTATGAGAGATATATGAAAGATATTGTTGTATATTTAAAAATAAATGAATTTTCTAGGGAGTCTTGAATATTGTTTGCTTAGTTTCATACGTTTTAACTTAACAGGCATTACTTAAAATAAAGAATAAAGCTATGATTTATTTAAATAATAGAGAAATATACGTAATGAAATTATAAAATAAAAATGTTGAATTATAAAGAAAAAGGAGAACAGTGATTCAATTCTTGTACGTGTGCAAAACATATGAAACCACAGTAAGCTATTGAGTAGCATTGCAGTGATAGGTTAAGTATTTTAGAAATTAATCTCAAATTTTAGAAGGTCTTTACAGCCTATTACTTTAGAGATTTTTACAATCTCCTCTACTTCGAATGATGTCTGCCAATTCTGCAAATAGACAGACAAAAGCCTTATCCATTCTTATTTTGTGAGATTCGAACCTTATTCGAAAACATCGTTAGCTAGACAGGATTGCAGGATTGAATAAAAATTGTTTTTGGACCGATGATAGAGGCAAATTGTTCCATCGATACAGGCTCAGTTTAAACAGAGTTGGCGCTTACGTTACCGGCGTGATAAATCAAGATAGAGAGCAGGTAAAGTTTCAAACTAAGCAGCAAACGTAACTCACAGTATAGAGGCGAGATATCCTTTGAATTATGACTCACTCGTATTACTGGTATGTCCCACTATGGGAGGATAACAGATGAAGGTTATGAGATATTATATTGTATTGATTTATATATTAAAATCAAAGGACATTAATTCAATAATTAACTTTCGTAATGATCAAATTGTGCCGGTTTAATTCACTTAAGCATGCTTTTACGTCCGTAAAAGCATACGTATGCTTTTACGGAGAAATCTAGCATAGTCGTCATATGCGGAGCAAATTATTTTAAGTGGAAATCTAGCTCATAACCCGGAGGTTGATCAGTGGCAAATCATAGTTAGAATCTTTTGCCGCTGGACCAAACGGTCAGTCAAACTTCAGTAGTTTTGTTAAAAAATATTTTGGATTGCCCATCGTAAACTACCAATGAAGTTAAATTTTTCTAGCCATTTCCGAGGTACAGGTACCATTTCAAAATTTATGGTTGCTTAGTACTTCTGCCAAGATGAATATCAGTTAACCATTCTGCATACAATTGTATAAGTATACCCCAGTATACCTCTATATCCAGAAGAAGATGTACTTGGTCCCCGTTCTGTGCTGATCACGAAGAAAGTTTGGAGCATTTTGAAACCGGATGCAATACACGACCATCGAAGTGCACATAGCTGGACGTCTCTCTTGGAATGCGACCAGCCCCTAATACTTGGACTTGTGCCATGCTATATTGATTGCCACTTCGGGAATTTTCAAACGTGATATATTTTGCGTGCAATTCCTAAAGTGGGAAAAATAGAGAACTAACAGTTATCGATGAACGAGCGGTATCTGCAGCCTGTAGTAGATCTTATTTGAAATTTCGTCGAAGACTTAGAATCATTTTGAAATTCACAGAAAAAATCCTAAATTAAAATATTTTTGCTGCTAATATTTCGATTTTGTTTAGCTACATCAATCACAGCAATTCGATTATGTGCAAAGTACCGTTTATGAACATAATAAAAATGTATCAGTTATTAAATTTAAAAGTATTTCGACTAATGATCTGGACAATAATTCAACATGTCCTCTAAAAGCCTCGAAACGGTAACCAGTAACGTAAATGTAACCCGTGAAACGTGAGAGTGTAACACACTTTCACGTTCCAGCGGTTACATTAACGTCCCAGACTAGAATAGGTGGGGAATGTATTATCATACACCGGACTCATATTCAGACTTTGAGTCACTATGACAGAATTTAGAAGCCAATTGAGTCAGTAAAAAGAAAGTTACAACCAACACGATCAATAACGCAGTCAAATTTGACAATATTTTCGTTATAGATAGTAAAATTGTAGGGTGATTATATGATAAAGTTATTGTTCATAGTTAATGATAAAACGCCTTCACAACAGAAAAAGAAGATACTGCTCTAAAATCACAGAAAAGAAGCGCTATAAAATATCGAGCATTTCAGTTACAGAAACGACAATGAAGGTACAATAGTACAGATAGCGCAGCCGAAGTCGAGGCATTTCATTGTTACGATGAAACAGAGCAATAACTATGGAGTTCTTGCCGTTTGCCAGCGATTGGTTTTAAACGATTGATTAAATCACCTCGTTCAATTTAGATTAAGCTTTTGAAAAAACCTGCAATAACAGCATGATACATTCTGCAGTATAACTTGGAATCAAAATAGACAAAATTGTGACATCAACATAGAGATATATTTGGAGAGCATAGGGGTGATGACATGAGGAAGTTATTGATTACAGTTAATGATAAAACGCCTTCATAATTGAAAAAAAAATACAAGTACAAAATTACAGAAAAGAAGCGCTTAAAAATATCGAGCATTGAAGACATGACATGGGGTTCTTCAAGAAAAGCGCAAAGAGAAATTTCCTTCAAAGTAAGCAATGGTTGTTCGACAACTCTTCGGGTGTTGCAAATGTCCATAGGCGACAGTAACCACTTACCGACAGGTGGTCGGGAACATATTTAAAAGACAACAATAATCTAAGTAAAAACACGCCTGTACTTCCCTAAGGGATAGGCAGATTTTTAAACTCCCACGTAAAATACGTACAAATACGTACGTATACTTAACGAGAAAATTACTTTGGACATTTCATACAGTTGCAAAAAAGAGCCCGGAATAAGAAAAACTACCTTAAAGAAAAAGGAATCATGCGGTCTATTGTATTCTTGCGACAAAACAGGAAATTGTCGAAACGGAGAACAAGAAATAAAAGACAAGAAAAATGTTTGTAATTCAGCTTATTAGGTATTTTTCATTCCACTGCGTTTGTTGCATTATGAATGTGTATTTATTGTACAAAATATTACAA
The DNA here is from genome assembly GCA_018245875.1 of Mysoria ambigua. NCBI lineage: Eukaryota > Metazoa > Arthropoda > Insecta > Lepidoptera > Hesperiidae > Mysoria > Mysoria ambigua. Next base: position 3,313 of record DWEI01002458.1, on the reverse strand, counting down.
AATATAATATTATCTAGAACTATATAATTTTGTAACTAATAGTAATAATAGTGTTAACAATTAATTAAACCAACGCTATTTAGTTACGACAAAACAATAGTTTCATGAAATAGGTAGACAAAATTGTCGAAGTATTTTCGGCTTAAATAGAACGAGTAGGTAAATAATTCACCATTTTAAACTGTGTCGAAGTAAATTGGCCCCATTAAGGTTCGTTGCAACGTTTTGTGTGAAAGAATTGGAAAGCATTATTTCAACGCTGTGTTCTTTAAGTTACTGAGATTTGGTCAATAAACGAATGCTGAAAATTAAATTACAAGTGATTATCTTTTTTTTATATGCAAATTAGGAAATGCTTATTATATGTTAGATATCGTATTATAATTGGATTGCACAAAAACGGCCTATGTTGGAACTGTAAATAAATTATGTTAAATTATTTTTTTCGAAGAGATACATAGAGGAATGTGGCACTAACTAATGATTATTCTAAGTTTTACTTCAATGACAAATAATAGACCCAGATAAATATGTCAGAAAAGTGAAGGTTGTAAAAAACCAATTCCATATATGACAGTCATATACGCAATTAGTTTTTTACTTAAATGGCATGTTATAAATACTATAGAAGCTAACTTAGGAAAATCCAATAGAACTCGATCAACTAGTCATTCTCTATACGCCTAGATATAGTCATATAGGTAAAATTGTATTCTAATTACGTACATATATACAGAATCAGATATACTTGAGTGTCTTAAACCATTACATATTCAATTCCCAATACGCATTACCCTCCAATTATAGGTGTATAGTTGTGTAACATAATATATGATTATTAAATTGAATCTAGAATAATTTAAGAGCACCAACATTTGGATAACAGAGCTTCGTAACTTGAATTTTGATCACATTAATTATATTATACGTTATGTTATTTTTTAATGAAAAAAAAACAATACATACAAATGCTGGTGATTTTACTGCAACGATTTTGTAATTAATACAATATAATACTGATCTCTGCGGCTCTGTGCTATTATTGCCTCGTTTGTTGTGTTGGTTTCAAGTGCGAATTTCGTTTGAGAGGTCCTCAGTTTAATTCCAGGGAAATACTACTGAATTCCTTTAACTTAGATCTTCTAGTAGTGTGTTACTCAGTCCCGTCTGGACGTTTGCCCGGTGTAGGGAAATATACTCAATATCTATTCCATAGCGGGACGTGAAAGTAAATGATGAAACGTTGGAGTGCATTACACTCGTCAGCCTACCTCGTCGGGGATTAAAGGCGTGATGATACGGCTACGTTAAATACAATATACTCATCACACGTTCTCACGATCACTCAAGGTTGATTGGATGATAATATCATATAAGTATAAATAAACTGAAAGTAAAGATAGAGGGACACATCATATGCATTACATGCATAGGCGTGTGCAGTCTGCCTACCCGGACCGGGCCAGCGTGGCTGACTGTTCCCTGACCGTTTCATTCCGAGACACGACGTGAGACGACCTGAGAGAGAACTGTCGGAGTAGAGAATTTATAAACCCGAATGTGCCCATTACTGTGCGAAATTGCCACCAGTGAGTTATACGTGAAAGCTTTGTAGTGGGGCTTGTCATTCCTATTCAACATGTCCTATGTTGACGCGTCCTAATTTGTGGGATCCCTAATATGTAGGGACAAATTAATGACACGCAAAATGGGGTTCCCGAGCGGAAATTAGAATGAACTTGCCTATAGTCGTGGTAATAGGGCTATGTATTTTTAGAAATGGCCGACACGTTTTCTATGGTAAAGATTTTATGATTGTCTTCTTATTTGTACCATAGAACGAAATAAATGGTCTTGTAGGTTCCTTAAATTGTTTCTTAAATTCCTTAAATTTTTATTATTACAATATCGACGCACCAAGTCCTTTACGGGGTACGCAGAGAGCACAGAGTGTCGAGTATTTCTATTCTTACAAACCTGATATGATTCCTACATGTTTAATACCTGCTATATTTACAAACGAACTTCAGACTGTTTTCCATTTGAAATGTCATGAACCACGTCAAGAGGTGAGATGGAATCTATTATACTTGTATTTTCAAACATGTTTGTTGATTACTTTCTTAGAATAGAGTTCCGAAGATCGGAGGAACGGATCTAAAGAGATTCTTACTCAATTTTTGGAGCCCTGGCTAAGATTGTTTGTTCGTGGTACACTTTACTACACATCAGGCAAGGATTTGTTCGAGTGAAGTTTTGGATTACTAGGCACTACTAAACGCTCTAAACGCCAACAAGTCATGATTTTCGCTCTGCTATGCTCAACCAACATGCGTAGCATCTGGATTCCTCTACCCAACAATGTACGGAGACAGGCTGATTCAGTAAATGTTTACTGCATTCTTTAAATCTGAACACAATAATGCGTACTTCATTTAATATACGCCGTATATGTGATGAATAATAGTATGAATATTGAAACGAATGAATGAATGAACGAACAATGAATGAATGACCATCTGTCATTTCTATATTGTATATGCACTATGGGTGGAATAATGCTATGCCCTGACTATTATTGTGACTATTAACCATAGAACGTCTATCTGACCATAAAAATATACGAGCGAATCGTCCACCCGCAACTGCGATACCGTAAGTGTTAACACAACCATTCTTTCTGCTAGTGTGTGTTTAGAGGTACTTGAATAGATGTCTATCCAAGATTCGCGTCCGTGCGCTCTGTCTTCGCGTTAAGAAATGAAACTAGATAAAGAGGCGTCATAAATTAGTATGATGCCTAGAGCAATTAGTCATTTTAGTACATAGATTTTCCACTAGTGGCGCTGGTATATGAAACATCACGCCTATAATCGCTGATGAAGACCGCAAGAAGTGTAGTCCCGCCCTTACTGGTTTCACTAGATACGTTTATGCTCTACTATAATGATGAAATGATGAGCCAATTGCCATACACCGGGCAAATCAGCAGGATTCCTAGCCAATACTAGAAAATTCATGTGGAAAAATGCAATAGTGCACGATCCGGGAAATACCTAAATCCAAGACCTCTCGATCAGCAGTCACATTTGCAACCAACGCACCCATCGAGGCAGTCTAGCGCAATATATACCCTTTCTATTGGTAATCTTATAGGCATTATGTCATTACATTATTATGTATATATTCGTTTTGCAATAAATGTTAATTATATATTTATATCATGGTTGCGTTTTGCCTTCATTCACAGAATAATGAAGTTCGAACCGATAGAGTGTCGATATGTATATTACGAACGCTCGCGGGCCAGATG
>DWEI01002457.1:0-14348 GCA_018245875.1 Mysoria ambigua | reverse complement strand
CGGGAATCTAACCCAGGACCTCCGGATCGGCAGTCACACTTGCAACCAAACGCACAATGACGCACCTCTTTACCTTTTATAAACGCTTTATAACGGTAAAAAACATTTGACACTGAACAAGCATGGTATGGTAAGTTACATATTCGTACTGAGCAATCGAAAATTGTATCCCACTACTTTCGATTTAGTCTAGTTAAGCAACGAACATTTATTTGTGTAGCTGAGCAAAAAAACAACAGACTATAATATTATTATTACAATGAGTTTGCTGGTACAATGTTTTTTCTCTCTACCCTTATATATTCTGACCTTGTTCACGTAACCAATGAATAATATTGCAGTAACACGTTTATTACGTCGTATAAGGTTTAATTTAAAAGCGGAAGCGTTAGTTAGAATGCGAATTTAAATATACAAAGTACATGCCTTATACCCGCTTTACCACTCTCAAGTGACAATTAAAAAATATGGAGATCTAAATAAATCATGTAGTTTACCTGGAATATACATGTTTTTACAAGATTTTATGATATTAATTCCTTAATTTGTTATTGTTTATTATTGTTACCATTGTTTCTTTCAAACCAGAACAAAATATCGTTTGGACACCTATACATATCATATCTACTTAAATTTGTTAGTCTTAACAAAGGTCAAAGACTATAATAACCGTATTTCTTTACTATTTTATGGGATGCATGTTCAACAGAAAAACAATAAAAATATATAGCTACTTTGAAATACCTACGTTTTATTGTTTTACTAAATAACAAACTCAAGTTATTCGAAAGTGGAATATTTTTTTTATTGAAAAGAGTATTATCATCATAAATACTTTTTTATATTATTATAGGTTAACAAATTTTATCGTTACGCATAATACACGTAGAATTCGCTCATCACACAAAACTTATGCCACACTCGCATAGTTAGCGTGCAGACACAAAAGCACGTAACCACAAACTAATGCAAATAGAAGAGTTCCAGCCGTAACCGAGCCGAGATTCTATGAATTAGCACCTAACATACCACTCTCTCTGTCTACCCGCACCGCCACGACAGGGACAGAAACGCATTGAATAGTCGGAACAGGTGTGTCTCGTATTGACGACACCAGATAATGGCCGACACGTACACGCAACTGTAACCGTTATGCCAATGCACAACGGACCGTAATTGTATAGAGGACGTTGCATTGTACTTAATTATTACCGAAGTGCGACTTTTGACAGCTCCGTTACGTTACACAGTGTAAGCGTTAATCATACATCAATACTGAGCTAATTGAATTCTAGAAATATACCGAGGAACAAGTTGTGTACGACGCGGAACGTTTCAACGTGTGGAGAATCGGTTGGACTTAAGTTAACTCTGCTGTACCATAGACAAAGATGTTTGCAAAGTCAAAACTCATGATCTCTCAAGCCGATGATTCTTACGACTGATCAGATACGAACGGCGGACCCAGGGCTTCTTGCTCAACGGTTACTTCCGCAACCGCAGCCCAAACGACGCAGCCAAGTCGGGTAAATAAATCAGAGTCAAACACATAAATAATAAATTCATTTATACGGTCATTTAAAATGTACAGTAAATTTATCGTAACATAAAATATATGAGCATGAAAATAATGAATTACGCACCGTTTGCAACCATTTGTCAAAAAAAGTAATATCAGAACAAAAACCATTAAAATTAATAAAAACTTTTGAATATCTTCTCATGCACTGCTATAACCATAATAATGTAATGAAAATGTGTCCGTTAATATAAGAATAATTTTAAACAATAGGCGATAAAATACAAATTATCTAAAGGATACAATGTACCAGTCACTTAGGTTGGTTTAGGTTCGATACTAGGCACCATTTGCACGCTACGTGCTTCGCTGCCTGAATGCATAGTTACAACGTAAATAGACATCGCGATGAAATCTTATGCATGCGTCATGCATGCGGCGACCACGGTATGAATAAGGGGACGAAATAATAATAATCAACATTAAAATAAAACATAACGTGACTCCTGTAATCCCCGACGAGGTAGGCAGGGAAGTGTAGTTGCACAAGTGTTACGTTGATAATGTTTGTTTGTTTATTATTCTGCGGTGAAATGAGCACGTTTCGCGGGCGTATTTGGTGGCTCCATTGATAACAAGGGGCGGAAAATTTGAACTGGAAAGCGGCATGAACGTTTCCGTGCTTCAAACATCACGTCAGGGAAAGTCGGTCGCGATTGTTATCGTTAGGTCATAATCGTTAAATCTTATCGATAGGTCTCAGGACGGTTGAAACACAACGAACAGTTGACTTTGTTAACGCGGCTGGTTATAATTCAGATTTTATTCTTTCATAATTTATAGTAAATATTTTATTACATACTTCAGTGTTAGTGTTACTGTCAGTACAGTGTTACTTCACTAATTGAGAGATAACATAAATTGATTATTAAATGCACCCGTCAAACGTAACTACTCCAAATAGGGCCTAATTAAATTCAACATGTAACGGAAAGAGAATTTAAACGCGACCTAAGCCAACTGCCACAACAATACGACTCGCAACGTAATAAAAAATAAATGAAATGTTTATTTTAAATTTAAAACTGACAGCGCCATGACAGCTGTCCGGCGGCCATTACGCGCGGCCACAGATGAGCAAATGAACCGTTAAAAATAACAATTTATTTCATGTTTTACATCGTTCACGAGTTAGGGACGCGTATATTCTAATTCAGTATTGTTACGGTCGATTAATCGTTCGTATACGTGCTCCCGTTCTCATATTGCTACCTTGTGAATAATAGAGCGCCGCGTTCGGGGCCTGCGGCTTGTTATCATTACGTCACAATGTTTACTTTGCGTCGGCAGCACGTGTTAATATTGCAGTGCGACCGGAAAAAAACTTCGTAAAAACGTATCGGAAAGTCATGATCGCTGTCTGGTTGCCGTTGGAAGTTTTTACGTCGCTTTTTATGTTTAATTTTTTAAACGACGCTTTCAACGACACCTGCCGCCCACCGCGGTGCGTCTCGAAATGGACGTAACAGCCGTAAACCGCGTTTAAGTGAGATCCCATTAACGGAAACATTAAAGCAACTTAATAACCAAAATAAATGACAAAATTTCAAGTGGGGAATATTTAGTTTTAGTTTTTGTTTATTTTACAACCATTAATAAGAATTCGGGAGACGTCACAATAAACTCGATTGGCTGTACATGCGGGAGGACGGGCTAATTATAAACGTTTTTTATTGATCACGACTTACGGAACTCTACGTGTAGAGCAATTTAATAAATCTGAAATTGGATCCGAAATGGCGACATGATATTAAATGTGAAAAGGAGGGACTCTATTTCATTTCAGAGCTTTAAAGCACGCCACGATTTTGCGTTAAAGCATATGCTATATTGCTTCCCACGAAGCTCGCATGGGCCGTACATGAAACTTTATTGCTTGACAGTTTTAATGACCTGTCCTAACGCAAACGAATGAGCGATGTACAAGTTGCGTCGGAAATAAATATTCAAGGCAGTAAAGGAATATTTAAGAAGTGTCGATGCTAAAATAAAACAGTCGGTAGCTAAACTCAGGACTATTTGTCATAAAAAATAGCCTGTGTTCCTGTGCGCTATTTGCAAACATTTTGCATGTAATTTGAAATAAGTGACACTCGGAGATTATCGTTTTAAAATAAAAGAAACTAGTCCATTCAGAGATGCGTTGCTAATCCTGTGAACAATTAAAAAAAATCCCTGTGAACGCTACATATAAGCACAGTTTAAGAAGAAAATTAACAGTCCTGCTGTTTAAAAATATCCATAGAGCTCAAACAATCGAGAACTGGACGTAAAATTTCTGTTTCTCGTTTTTCTAAATAAAAAATAATAATTTATACGTGTTTTGTGGTTGTTTTCTTTTTTTGTTGCTTTTATATACAAATATAAATTATTTTCTCTTTAGTCGACAGCGATATAACCCTACATTCATGCACAACACTTTATAACTTGACAGTTTTACTGTTTTGGCTTTTCGGATGGACTGTAGCAGGAGTGAAAGTTAAACATGCGAATGGAATATTAAAAAAGTTGATGAACAAGTATTAAAGATACTGTGGGTGAATTCTGCGGCTTGTCGAATGGTTTTTTTAAAGGTATTTTATGGTAATGAAACTAGTGTTCAAATTGTCGACGGTACTTCTGAGCCGCTGAGTGGCTCAAAGCCTTAACCGAATGCCAGACGTCGAGCTATGTGCGGTATTTTCGTAGGCAACGCTATTCGGTATTATGAAATTCGTGAGAGAGCAAAGCATGTAACAAGTTATAATATAAGTTTAGCTTTAGAAACTCATTTATGCAAAGCCAATTTTGATACGATTAAAGACAGGTTTCGTATTTTTTATTGTACTGTTTCTTTTAACCAAATAAATCAAAAGATATCAAGAAATCATTAATAATCACTGTATCTTCATGGAATTTACTACGCGTTTTCTTGATATATTACTAAAAGTATGAACAAATACAAACATAATATATAATTCCATGATGATCATAACTTCAGGGTGAGTTTAATCGTAGATCATTTCAAAAAATCATTCTATAGCATTCGACGTACATATTAGGAGGAGCAAAGAAAGAAAATCCATTCATTCCATTCGCTGTGTGGCAATTCATTCAATACAAGTGTATACATATTGCTGAATTAAGATTATTGCCAATTACGAACATAATTATTGTTGCAATCTGTAAACAGTAATCAGACAACAATTTTAACATGAAACAATATACCTATACATGGTCGAACAATGGCATTTGTAAATCGAGCTCATAATATGTGAACTTGAGAATTGTCTTACTATTTACACATGAAATAATATGATGTATTCATGTGATAACATCACGGCGTGATGCCTGCAACTTACGAAGAGGTAGACAGAGGAATGTATTGTACACTCCCATGTTTCACCGGTTATGTTTACGTCCTATAAATTAAGATGCGAGTCTATATACCTATCTTCCTTAGCACATTGATTAAATCCTATTTTAGTAGCTTTTAAAACGCTCGTAAAACTTCGTCTATTAATGACCTGTAATATAGTCGAACAAATGTAAACTACTTGTTAATAGAACGGAATAAATAGTCCAACATAAACCTGGACACTCGTCTCAATGTAAGCTACACCTCACGACACCGAGTATCGGCCGGTACATTAGCGGCCGCGTCTTGTACGGGCGACTGGTTGTAATTCGACCGTACGCCGCCTAATCCAGATGACGTTGATGTAAATCGATATTATGATAATTATTTAACGATTCATTTACCGCTCCATCCGCTACCGTTTAACGGTTCCCTTATATAAGTTTGAGGTCGTCTAAATGTTCGTGTAACATTTGATGTTAAAGTATAATCACGTACGTCTAATAAAGCTTTTTTGTGGGTTGTGTAACTCTGCTGAAATTTAAACCTTTTCCACCTAAGCAAAGGTGGAAAAGGTTTAAATTTCAGCAGAAAGGTTAAACATCGTTTTAACAATTAAAAAAGATTCCTTACGAATTATTATTAGGCACAAGAAAGCCGCGGAAATACGCCGGTGATACTGATAGAGAAGGTAATTTTACGCAAATGACACGAGATCATACCTACATATGTAGACACGAGCAAGTACACTTGAAGCAATACACTTAGGGCCGGGACAACATCAAATCGAATACGAGCGACACACAGACCCAGTGACATCATTTTATTACGCATAACGTTGATTTAAGACCAGATAAAATTTGATAACGCGATAAAGTCGCTTCGAACAAGACTGTACCGTGCATTTGTTATTGCGAAAGTATTCTTATACTTGTATAGATACATACATAGGTACGTACATGGATAGTCAGGCTTTTTTATTATAGGTGTAGGCAGAACAAAAAATCTTCATCGACTATGATGTTGGAGAACTTTTTTTGCCTCTTTCATCTTTAAATCGTCATTTCCAATCGCCTATTCAATAAACTTATGATGTAGCCTTCCTCGGGGACGATAACAATTAATTCTTATTATTAAATATGATTATAATATTATAAATAAATTTCTCTGGATTGAGATCCTGAATTGTATACAGTATTAGGTGGGTAGAAGGACAATAAGATTAATAATGGGAAGTATCAGAAACTAAACTGTCTAACGACGAGTGCAATGAACATTGTCAGATCTGTAATGAAAGGCATTTGAAGTTCTTACTGCCTACTCCGTAAAGGACCTCGCGTGACTATGTAATAAAAGCAATGATGACGATAACTGCAGAATTGTATAAAATCACCAACAACATAACATCGCGTCTGTAATCCCCGAATAGACAGACAGAGGGCACAAAAACAACGAGTAGAAAGAAATAATTCAATTTTTATTATCTTTTTTTCGAACATGAATAACGACTATCGAATGAAATAGTTATTACCTATGTCATAGTTGCACAATGATATTACATCTCAGCTCCAGTCGAGGAGATACAAAAGTGATGTGATTGTAACAATACGCTCTATAATAATTACTTTGAAACGGGTCCGCCATATTACTTTTGCTAACAATTTGGTATTTCGCAGAAAAAACATATTGGTTTTGTGGATTCCTAAGTAACGATTTATATTTACATTTACTAAGGCTTACTTTAGAGTGGTGATGATTAACTTAAGCAGTCTCCGAAACCGGCGTGCATATCTGATAAGAGTTAAGAATGTAGAGGAGGCGCGGCAGGTCTGTAATAATAGACATATTTGGCACTCCGTGCTCTCTGCCTACCCCGTGAGGGACCTGGCGTGAAGATATGCATGTATGATTAACTTATTTATAATCCGTCTTGTATGTCCGGAGATTTAACAACAAACTTGCGCATTAAACACTTTCCTAATGATCTCCAAGACGTGTTAGGTCTGCCAACCCGCACTCCGCCAGCGTGTATGACCTTAAAACTTCTTATTCCGAACCCAGGCTCGCGAACGAAGTGGAAGGATGAAAGACCCCACTTCCATCATAACTATTACACCAAGACCTATAATTATACTTATAAACATACATTTAATTTCAGTACATTTCATTGAAATCATACCAGAGGCTTAAGTGCAATTATTTTCGTAATTTCCCATTTATGATACGAGTAAAATAAGGCGCCCAGCGAGTCAACAACACCCCCTACGAAAACACGATCACGTTTCACGCGTTGGTTTTGTCTTGAATATTTTAATGCGACACACTTCAAGTAAACCTTGAAAGTTTGACGCGTAAGCCGCGACGCACACCAAAGCGACTTTTACAACATTATCATAATACTGATTACTACTATCAGAATATAGATTGAAGCGAGTTAGAATGAGCGCACGATAAATCACAGGTTGAAAAAGTTATTGTCCACGATATATAAATAATATAATTTTCTACTTATTAAATTCTATTCAAACAGTGAATCTTGCATAGATCACATTTATATATGAAATGATTTAAACATATGTAATAATTTATTCACATGGAACATAATATTCTAGACAATATTTTTAGTACTTAATAATAAATTTTAGTTTAGTCCCGACAGTATTCGAAAAAACAAATTGTTTTTATAATAATTACTTCCAGTTTTAAAATGCACGCAGACGCGGTCCAGCACTGGAAGAATACTGTACTGTATCATCTGTAAATTTAATGGAATACAAAATTGTATCAACGCACTGTGCGTCTATCCTTATTTAACACACGCATTAAGAAACGTAAACATCTTAATTGCCAGATATTGAATATTTACACGCGCTGAAAACAATTATTGGAGTCTTGTTGAGTTTAAATACAGAATTATGCAAAATTGTTAGATATGTACACCCTTTATTGGGGCCCCTACATGAGTATGGTCTCATTTTTTGTCCATATATGTATTACACAATATGAAATTTTGAAAATGTTAAGAAATAATGATTATAAGTATGCTTCAAATGCAAATTAAACTTTTTAAATAAAGTTTTAAAAGTAAAAAAATTTATCAAATACGCTAAAAAAAAGTTATTTGAATGTCGCGAGCATATTTGTTTGTCTTATATTCCTAGGATCGATAAAAAACAAGTGAATGGATTGTAATTATCTGCGTCGTTAAACGAATTAAAACGAACCCTAAACACTACGGTTCAACAATATTGGTTTAAAATTGTATAAATAACGAGAAAAAAATCTTAAAGTACGTAATCGTAAAGTATCTCATTGACAAACCTAAACTGAAGACTTATAAAATAATAATCGTTTTTAACTCAGATATTTCTCACTTTTCAAAGAGCAACCGCAGCCACCGGAGTCATCCACTGGGTCTTCTCGCGCTACATTCTGTTCATCTCCACGAGATAGAGTATTTCTTTGTCCTTTGTGTTCACTCTTCGAATAGCCTCGCCTACGATACGAAACCTCTTTTCTCAGCGTCGTACCGGTCTCGTACTGATATCGTCGTGTACCGGTAGACCTGTTATTGTAAATCTTGATAGGAAGTATTCCGTCTACATCATAACAAGTCGCTATAATCGGAAATATAGAGCTACATTATAAGCAGCACTAGTTTGTCATTACTAATATCATGTAAATGACTAAAACTAACAATGAATTATTAATATATTTGAAAAAAATTAAATTAAAACAATTCCGTTCGTGGTGTCATGGTTTACATATGAAGTAGGTATTCTTATTGATAAATTATAAGGAAAATGATAATCAACTTACTTGATTACTAGTTATTGCTGAGCTTCGATAATTCCACAAGGAAAATATAAACAAAATGATAAAACATGTGTTCAGTTTCTTGAATATAATAACTAGGTACCTACTTTTAAAACTAAACGAGTTGTGTTCGATAATTACTGTTCATATAAATGCATACTCGCAAGCTGTTTCAATACAAAACAGATATAAGGAATTAGGGTATTTCTGTTTACAGATTTATAGCGAAATTGACTAAATATTGATAGGATTAGGTTATTAGCATAGTAAGGGTAGTTAGGTTATTAAATTTAAAGTGGTTGATTTTGTATTTTAAAATTATTATACGGTTTTGAAAAGACAATGAATAGGACCGATGTTAAACGATCATAGCTCCTAAAGTATAGATACAGTAAAAAAATATTTCACGAATAGAGGTTTATCTCGAATATGTACGTTTTCAAAGCAATTAGCGTAAATAACGTTTTTACTAATAAATAATGTTTTTACTAATAGCTGCAAGTAATTTAATCAACCATCTCAAATTTAATTGGGACTGTATTTAGTAGACAAAGCAATTAGTTAATTAATCAAAATAACTTGATTGTCAATCACTGTATTTAGTTTCATCTTTTTTTGATTACGAAATTTAAGTATACCATATTGTAAAGTCAAACATTTTCTTATTTAGATTTTATAGGAGTGGTTCGGAGTTTGGACATGTGCCTGATGCTTTTCAATAGGCTCACCGCATATTCTACAGTGGGACGTAAACGTAACTGGTGAAACGTGGGGGTGTTTTGCATTCCTCTGCCTACCTCTTCGGGGATTACAGGCGAGAAGTTATTTTTTTTTTAATATTGTAATCAACATCGCAATATGGGGTCAAGAGCTCGTAGATAATATGAAAAAATACTTTATCGCAGTTATAAACGTTCTGGGGTTTTTTATAATATCTACTTGTTTTTGAAATTGTTAATTGGCTGATACATTGGTGCTGTGGTCAATGAACATGACTGTTGCGCCGAAGGTCGTGGTTTCGATTTCCACGCAGAATAAATATTTGTGCGAGAAGCAGAAGTGGCAGTGGTTTGAGAGTAAAACATATCTATGTAAGATTATACTTGCATGTATATACTCGTATGTAGTTTATCTGCCGTTTAGTTATCGTAATACAATGTCTCTTGATGCTTACGTTGAGATCAAACGGCCGCGTGCGATGTCCCAAGACATTATTACTACTAACGTATCTATTGCGTCATCTTTCGTCGTTAGATTAAAACACGCTTCTTCTGGGAAACCTTATAATATTAGAACACTGTAATTACAGTAAAAATAAAGATCATTATTAGCAATATAATTTATTCACGGGGCTCGTGAAGTCTCTAAGCATTAATATATCATATTAGGGTATCGCTCCAAGTCTCTTGCGTAATTATTAATACAATAATACATATATTTTCAAGTTGAAGACATGTTAATGTGTTACGAGAAACAAAACAAAAATTCGCAAACAATTCACAGATTAATATTATTAAGCTGGGTCTAATTAATTAAAAAAAAGCCAGCGCAAATTTCTTTGTGTAACTACTTTTTGAAAATTCAGGTCGGGATGCTTATGTTTTTTGCTCGTTTTCGAAGCTGGCCACGTTGGTGTATTTTTTTTTCGAAACGGGGATGAAAAACATTTAAAAGGCGGTACTAGAAAATCTCAGGCAAAGCTTTGTAATACTCCTTTAGTACTTTCCAACGAAAGAGATTTAAATGAAATAGGCTCATATTATACGGAATATAAGAATTTTACGATGCAGCTTTTAAAGGGTAGTCTCGGGCACAACGCATTTCACAGTCCACGAATAACGAGATTAATAAAACTGGAGAAGGCTGAACTTTAAGACGTTTAAACTTTTTGCCAAATTGTGTAAACCTTTTATTGCACGCTGAAGTAACTACAAATCGTTAAATAACTTTATATGCCTTTTGTAAATTTGATAACATGTTAACGTGTACGCACATTTGATTTCAGAAATATTGATTAAATATAATAATATTTTCTATATATATTTTTTTTAAAATCATTATAACTAACATTTATCATAATTACTCTAATAAATTCCGTCTTAATTCTAAGAAATTTAATTAACGCGCTTATTTAAATTTAATGCCTCGTTGCTTGCGTGGTTGTTTCGATGGAAGTAAAACTATAATAAAACGTAGTAATATGGTTACTTACTCCTCATGATACGTAACTTCACGCCTGTAATCCCCGAGGAATGCAGAACACTCCCACGCTTCACCAGATACATTTACGTTCCACTATGGAATAGGTGGTGAGCCTATTGCCATGTTCGGAGTCTGGATATGTATCCGGACTGCGAACCACTACCGAAAATCTAAATGAGAAAGTTTTGTAGTGTTCGATCCGGTAATCGAACCCGGGACCTCCCGATCGGCGGTCGCACTTGCAACCAACGCTACCGATAAAGCAGTTCCTAATGATATATCGATGTGATGAAATATTCCTAAAGTAAAACAAGAAATCGTTATTTGCGGTATTCTTACCAATCTACGGAGTGCCATTATTTCACACATCCCGATCCCCGAGCCACAGCCGATGGCAGCGGCGCGCGCGTTCTAACCGCAGCCGCATATAATTATGAAGTACAATGTTCGAAATTCAATAAATAAGCTAATTGAATAAATAATGAAACGTAACATCACGCCTGTAATCTCCGACGGGGTAGACAGAGAAATCGAGCACACTACAGTTATATAACAACTACACCAGTTACGTTTACGCCCCAATATGAAATAGGGGATAAGGTGCAACTATTAAAACAACGAATCTGTCAAATAAATACTAAAAAAAATTACTACATTATCTCTTGTGAATATCATCTGCTGTAACTATGGCAGAAGGTGCACACTTTACCACGATGCACCAGTGAGGAGATACAGGCTAGTGGCATTGCGAAATTGGATGTGTTAGGATGGAATGATTATATCTACTCATACCAGGATCGAATGGGTATTTTACCTTTCGGAACAGAGTATCTAGTCAAAACTAACCTCTAACGTTCACCTAAGTCGGTAATCCCCGGCGTTGATTACCTCACCATCGTTTGCAATCCTCATCACCGTCAAGGATACGATCGTGTCTCGGATACATTAGATCTTTATTAATGTGACGTTCATTGTGATTGAAATCGTGAGGATGTTGCTAAGTTACACATGTCATATCGCGCGTGAGTCATCGTACAGACCATTTTATACTTGTACCGCTCACAGCGTTCCCGCAGAGGGCAGACGTTAAACGTACACAAAATGGCTGTCAGCCATTCAACATCCCACCGCTGGGCACGATAACGTGTATCAATAAATAATATCATAGTTTGTATAATGATTCAATTCCATTATATTATTCCATTAATGTAGTGTTATATGCAAAATACAGGGAAACTACGAAATTGCTGGACTAATTTAAATATATCAGAGCCGAGATGTTTGCCGGTAATAGCAAATTTTCTTTCATCTTTTTGATTTTCAAAGAGTGTTCTAAAATGCATTAGCCATTGTTATCGCTCTTGCGAGGAACATTCAGAACGATTTAAAATCCTCTAACTTTACGATCGATTACTGATTTCTTCTGAACTCCACACTGAATAGACGTATTGGAGAATACTTTGGCCTCCCACAATTGGGTTTAGTGATTCGTAGCAATCTGCCCGTAAAGATTTTTAGACCGTTATCTTTTATTATTCAAACTTATGACGCGCTATAAACTGGTTTGCGAGACGTTAGTATCAGTAATTAAAAATGTTCGACGATAATTCCTTGTCTGTTTCATCGTACATTTGGGGCCCAACACGGGGACCACACGCGTGATCGCGGCATATGGCGACCGCAACCGCGTATCGTGCTATGTCCAATACATATGTACATACACCACTATAGATACGGTCATCTATATCATATGCATGCGTGCTGATCCTCCAATTTGGTATACTCACTTGTTATTCCGCGGAAGTGTAAAATGTGCAATGAAAATAATTTAAAATCTCCGATCTAAAAATTAAGTCTGGTCAAGTGCGAACACACACTGCCCGCGCGCCCGGAGCATTGCGACCAATCCCCTCACCACGATGGCTGCTGACTCACGATTAGCTATCGACAAGACGGAGAGGAACCGGCCCGCTGTGGGATTGTTGGTAAAAAGCGTGAAAAATCTCATTCAAAGCCGGCAATGTCAAATTCTCTGGTGTCGCATATAAATTAATGTAGGTAACCAAAAATAATAATAATATTAATAATAATCAATGTATAAAAAATTGGACATTATATTAGATACTAACCTTTTATTAAATGAAACATGTATATAGGGAACAAATTTTGATCACCACATTCAGTGGCGACGGTGGATTTTAATAATTCACTAACGTGTGATGGGGAGCGAGGGATGAAATATTATTAACCAATTTATACCTTTTTTGTTTCAATAATTTGACTAATTGGTTCAATTCGTGCAATTACGATGACAATTAACTAAAAGTATATTATTTGGATGAATTGATATAATGTCGTTTCCTGTTTCGTTTGCTGCTTGTGAAAATGTAGTATTATGTTATCGTTACGTCATGGCCTTTAAGGTCTGGGCATTGAGCACGATAGTTGCCACACCACGAAATATCTGTCCTTACAGATCACACGTACATCATTGACATTCATCATTCCATTCCATTCCAGAAGTTTAAACAGCAGTAATACCAAATCTAAATACAAAATGCAACGTATTATCCATCCACCAGCCCCCGATCGCGAGCCACGCGCACTCGTATGGTCAGGGCAGATTATGACCGCGCTGACCGCACGCCCGCATCCAAGCGGTTATATTCATATAATTTTTAAAAGACCCCAAGCTATATTAATAAACTATTCCAACACATTTTTAATATAGGTGAAGAATTAAGTGTTTACTACGGTGAACAGAAAAAGCACCGTACGTTTTCATTTGTATAGAGGTTGTAAATCTGGTCAGTAATTGAGTTTCAATAAAGGAAATAATATGCCGTATATTAATAAACATGTTAAAAGCGACATTAATAAATTTTAAAATATCTTAGCAATGTAGTGACACTTATTCTTACTAATTTAGCAGAGTTCAACCACAAGGGCGCGGATGAGTGTTCAAATTGTTATATTTATAACTGCAAAAGACAACAACTTTGATTTCTTTCATAAATGACTTAGTAGTTTTATCGATGAAAATCGTTATAACGAATCAAAATGTTATAAATTCTTTTACGGTTTCCACTAAAAATTAAAAGCATGATGTGAGAGTATACAAATTTCCCTCATTACAATTTTGACGTTAATTGACTGACCATACGCTACCCAGTAAATAATTAATTACGTGTTACGTCATTGCACACTTCGTCCCACGCTTAAAATATACTCAGTTACCGCATCCCGCCAAAAGTGTCAGTTTAAAAGGTGTCAAATTCGAATTCGAACTTCGAATTCCGGTCAAGTTTTGTTCCGTTTCGCTGCCACCACCACTGATGCGACGTAATTCCATCGTCCATTTTGTGTTGGCCGCGATACATCAAAACGTTGCCGCTTGCTAGAGCGTCGTCAAAT
>DWEI01002456.1:0-14354 GCA_018245875.1 Mysoria ambigua | reverse complement strand
AATGGATATATACGCAATGGATATATACGCAATGGATATATACGCAATGGATATATACGCAATGGATATATACGCAAACTTATTTATTATTTAACTTCATATAATATATACAGTTACAGAGAAATACACGTCTGAGGGAGAAATACGTACAGCAACAGGGCGTCTTAAAAGGTAAATCATAACAGTGTAACTCCATTACGCCCGGTGCGGTTTCGGTAGCGGCGACTGTCACGTCCGTCGCTTGCACGCGGCGAGCTACACGGGTCTGTAGGAGGGTGGGAATGCGCTTAGAAATAAATTCTTTCGGATTCAATCTTTGTAACATGTTGACGACCTAGCGTGTTTGGGCGATGGAAATTGTGATATATACGGCAAAACACGGCTGAGGAACTCGAGTGACCCATAATTCTTCTTTGTCGAGTCGATGGCTGGTCGTGTGATCAACGATCTTGGTGAAAGGGCTAGTTGCAATGTCCAGGGTGCACCGGGCAGTATCGATATTTTTTAAACGCCGTTCGGGGAGGCTCCTTTCATACACCTCAGTGACCCATGGCCCATGACACGTGAATACTAATGTTATCAACACTAATATTGTTACCAACTAGTTATATTCTAATTTGTTCTAATGTTATTCTTGTTCCAAAATTCTTATTTGTATAGTTTTATACAAGGTTAGTCACTGGTGTCTTTGAGCAGTGGAGACTACTGATGGTTGTTAGCTTCCTACTCACTTCGCAATAAAATAAAATGTGTACATTAGAGTAATAGTTCCTAAATTATATGAGTTCAATATCCTATGTGATACGGTGGTTGACTACTTAAATGTAACATCACACCTCAATTCCACGATGAGATAAGCACAGAAGTGCAGTACACTCCCACACATCATCCCATGTTTCATCACACAGTTACGTTTACGTCCCTTTATGGAATAGGTAGTGAGTCTATTGCTATACACCGGTCATAAATCTAGACTCCGAGCTACTACCTGAAAATTTATTATTAATATATCCCATAGTACTTGATTGATTTTTGTCCAGTCTTATTTCGGTATTTGACCAGAGTTATTCTGGAAAAAAGAATTCCAGTATAGATTAACAATTTCAAATAATTAATAATTTTTAAATATTCATAACTACGACTTCATGATTCCTTATGTAAATCAGTACAATTTTCTTTTTGAAACAATGCCCATTTCACATTGATCGGCCTTCATGCATGTTGAACACTCTAATAATATGAAAAAATAATTGTGAATGAAATACGCGTAACATGCGAACTGGAATGGAAAAGGGCCCAATTAAAATCCACGACAGCGAATGTATGCAAACATTTCGTGTTATAATTAATTCATTAGAAGGCTATAACGCGTTGATATATGGACAGAAAGTGGCCTTA
The DNA here is from genome assembly GCA_018245875.1 of Mysoria ambigua. Classification (NCBI taxonomy): domain Eukaryota; kingdom Metazoa; phylum Arthropoda; class Insecta; order Lepidoptera; family Hesperiidae; genus Mysoria; species Mysoria ambigua. The sequence continues at coordinate 12,956 of DWEI01002456.1, read as the reverse complement.
GGGCTCGGACCCGCTCTGGCGGTACACGAAATTAAATTCAAACATAATATTTCAAATGAGGAAGAATTCCAATTCCAGGTTAAATAATAAGAAATTGATGTACGAACAATGCGAAGTGCGAAGAGAATCAAGACTTAATTATTTTAATCAAATATATTAGGTATAGGCTGAAACAAAGAAAGAAAATATGATGTAAAGAAAATATGAGCATGATGGATACTAAATACGCCTGTCCAGAAGGCAATGTACCGCATTCATTATTAGCAGATACATATTATAATGGTATATTAGTTTTAGTTACGTGCTACAAAAGAAGGTCTCAATTAAAATTACCTCTGTCAATAGGCACTGCTCAATTCTAATGTTCGAGTGACGGCTTACATTTTTAGCTTATTTCAGCTGTATCCATGTTTATTGTATCCGCCAAGTGTTCCCTGGCCCTAAACAGCCCAGTTGCCCGGCGCGCCCGTTTTTCACTCGGACGAAGTATAAATATTTTAGTTAGGCAAGGTTACGGTTAGATGTTTGTACAGAGCAGCTTTGTTTGGTTGTAGGATTGCAACGTTAATTTTTTGCCACAAATGTATTGACCCTCTTTGAACTATGCGTTTGTCCGTGGATGCCATACTGTGGATAAAATAAAACACACAAAAAGCATTGCAAAGTCATACCGATGTATTATATATCTGCCATATTTTTTTTTTCTTCAAACAAGCGAAGAAGGTTCAGTATTGACGATTGTGGTACAATATCCAGGAATTCTTAAAGATTCTCTGCAACAAGTCAAATATCTCATGCACTCCGTACTCATGCACGAATATTATTACAGTAAATTCTATGCGTACACTATATTTTGCTGGTTTATAATTAAATTACAAACAGAGTAAAAGTACTACAGTTCAAAATTAAGCTACGACTGTCTAATAAGACTCATTTAAAACTTTCAGTAATACACCAGAACAACATATAAACCGTCTATTGAAATATACAACATTCAATTAAGTCTGTTACGAACAGTTTCAAATAAAAAAATTCTCTATTCAACGATTTATCCCAAATGAAGCAACCACACCAATACCCGGATATTCAATTTTCCCAACAAAAAATCTATTACACTAGCGGCCACGCGAAACTGGGCGAAAAATAAAAAAGCGGCACTAGAAATTCAGGTGGCAAATGAACTGTTTTTTCTCGAGAGCCGACAAACATATCCTGAACTACCGCTCCGACCTTTGCACTTGAAAATATGAGAATGAAAGGGGGTGGCGCTGAGTAAGGGGCTGGGTCTACTAAGTTTGGTCGATAACGAATCTTGCTCATCGAGTGAAGGGCTATTGACTGCTATTCGATTCTGGATGGAAATTCTGTACCGGATACGCCTTCGGTACGTGGCAATGTATACGTACGTATTTTGTTCAATGGTATAGGTTTAAACGGTTATTGTTTTGCAATTGATATCATTTAGAAATGTCATAATAAAAATATAATCCGTAGAAGTATCTACGAAACTGCGCAATGCGTTGTTATTTGAGAGTGTCTTACACAGCTCCGCCTACTTTATATTCTTTCAGTCTGTCAAAATTGTTTAATATTTGTGTGATTTCGGAAGTGATTTCTGATAAAAATATAATTTTTGTGCTTCTTATTAATTATTATGTAGTAATCTTTCTATGGTTATTTTATAAAAAAATCCTTAGAAACCAATTTTAAGGACGATAAAAAATTACAGATATCTAATTACTTACGATACGTCACGTTTTCAAGTGATCCCTTAAAAGGTCTTCAATGATTAACTAAGCTCTAATAAGGTCACTTGATTAATTGAATATAGATTGGATTATAGAAATCTATACATCTCTCTACCTAGTGGAAAGGAATTATTTTGCTTGCCTCAAATATCTTAGTAGATGTGAGATAATTGATTCCGCTTAAAGGGCCGACCGTAGTCCAATATCGGTTTATTTTCCGCATCCCATTCCAAAGTTGCTTAATATTATTATACATTTATTATATTCGTGTATATATCTGTCCTTTAGTATCTCTGTTGTTTATACTGTGTTATTATTAGCGGTGAGTTTAAGGAAAATTTTTACTTACTGCATGTAATGTTTTATAATAATTTTAATGGACTGTTAGGTAGATACAATAATGTGACATCACGCTTATAATCCCCGAGGAGGTAGTTCAAGGAGTATCGTACGCTGCCACGTTTCTCTAGTTTCGTTTAAGTCCCATAATAGAATTGGAGGTAAGCCTATTGACCGGGTAAGACCGGGGGTCGCGGGTAAAACTAAGAGTCGTAGTGATGTGACCGTCATCGCTCGCAACCAACACGACCAACGAGTCAGTACTGGCATATACTTACTTGATTAATGTCACTAACAGACCAAATCCTGCTGTCCCGCTACCAGTTATAATAAATTGAAAGCCTTATAAGAGTACAGAATTTACAATCCCTATTCTCACAGTCAATTTCATAGCCGCTTGCTCAATGATTGGTCCGTTCGTATACAAAAATTAGTAGGTACCTGTTTGTACACCTTGTACGATAACTTAGGATATACGAGATAAGGTAAGCTTACGTTGACGTTAAAGTTGACGTTAGCTAACTACCAAGCAGACAGTAAAAAAAATTGTCGTAGACAACAAAAATATTCCAGCGATTACATTGCTGTACATTTCATCAATGTAATATAAGTACAATACATACATCTGTGTAACAGTAGCACGTGGTTAACATGATTTTATTTACATCATATATACATATACATATATTATAATTGTAATATAAACATCCGATGTTAACCGCCTTCTAGATTCCCCCCTATCTCTCTCGAACTCCATCGTACCTAACCGACACATTATTGATTCCGCTCGTGGCCGCGACTGTTCCCAAATATCGGTTTATTTTCCGCTTGCCTTCACCAACTAGTTTGTTATCTTTTATATCCTCTCCATGTACAACGAAGCGAGAATCGGATAATTCCATTCTTTACATCGACCGTCACATATAAAACTATTAGTTTTGCTTTCGTGCTACGAAATATGTCGCTATCGTCTCCCTATACAACGGTCTCCTCTCAGAATTTGAGGATTAAAGCCTTCGTAGCTTGCAATGTTGGCCAAATGCTGGTTGGCAGTGCAGTAGTGCAGGCAATATGGCGGGCCTTTATTTACATAATAATTATCACTGTTCAACATTGTCTCATAATTTTTTTACCGCTTCGTTGCAAATGAAGAAACAATTTGCCAGCGTTTTCTTGTTATATGACACGATAATGTCTTTGTTATTCCACTGCTCCTTCTGTGTTGTTTAACAACTTGAAAACGTAGAATGTACTGCGATTGCTGTGGAATTTAATTTTTGACGTGCCAAATGATACGTGAATTTTTCATGTTTACAAAAGCGAAATTTTGTGCATGTATTCGGTTATTATTTTACATTAGTCAAGTTACATATGTTTTATTTTTAATTTGACATTATTTAAAACACAACATAATTTAAAACATATGCTCAAGCTATGAAATATACAGCATTAGGTGTAATATCTATTTTTTGTGTTCATGTATTTTTAAATTAAATATTTTTATTCTATCAACAATGTACCGTACGAGTAAGCAATCACGAACGTTATTACTGCTCATAGTCGAAGGAAAAAAACCGCCGGGCAGCGCACCTAGCAGCTGGTGTGGCAAATGAAGAATGCCTTAAGTGAAGCAGAAAACAATCAAATAATTCGCTGCTTTCTTCATCATTCATCTGAATACAATTCACCATAATATTACATGGCCGTTTAGATTATTGAACATCCCGCGCACAGAACTATCTCTGAGTCGATGCCGAGCGAGCCTCAATAGCTCGCCGAAGAACACACATTCCCCGGCTGATGTTTTCATTTAATGCGACCGAGCTTAATGTGCCTTAATTCAATTGTGGGCGCATCGATGCCATTGGTACGGCTAGGCGAAAGTGCTTGAAATATTTTTATATTACGCAAGTTAACATACGAACAGACACTCGGGTTGCAATATTTGTGTGTTTATTCAGTTTTCGACCAATATTCACTTCTGACAAAATATTTTCGTTGTTACAAAATTGTTTCATTCAGTAAAACGATTCTATTACAAACATTAACGAAATAATATTCAGTAATAACCCTTAAAGAACATCATTATGTTTGCAGATTGTCGACGTTGCAAACGAGTGTATGTACAAACTCATCCAACAACACTTTCTTGCAGCCATACCCTGAGTAATAATGCCACACGCCTACCGTATCTAACAGGTAATAGCAAACGTAATTATGACGGTAGCCGTCTCTGATGTTATGGTTTTTGTGAACATTATAACATCATGTCTACTCAGTTGCTCAGTGCTAGTGACAAGCTGTATCTTATTCTACGTATAAATTTAACTCAATGTAACATCACGTCTGCCCGAAGAGCTAGGCAAAGGAATGTTGAACACACACGTTTAGCCAGTTACGTTTACGTCCCACTATGGAATAGGTGGTGAGCCTATTGCCATACACCGGGCACATATCCAGACTCCGAACCACCACTAGATTTAACTCACATACTAGTATCAGATTTTACGTATTAATTTATATGTATGCAGTGTACAGGATTTAAAATTAACATCGCTTAGTAGAGCGCCGATGTAACCGCTGATGTATTCGTGTAGAGTAAACGCTGGCGTCCGGTTGCATTATAAATATTGCAGGCATTTATCATTAACCCTGTTTTCGGTACTATTATTGCACACAGGTCCTCCCCTCATCCCTCCCATTGCGTCTATAGCTGTACAATTAATCTATAGGACTGTTTATAATTATACCACTAACGTGTCAGCCCTAAGATACAGCTGTACAAAAAACTTGTTCTGGTGTAAAAACATCCTTTCAGGCATAATACAGATAAAGTTGTTAGAGTGAAAGCTGTTACTGAAGTTGACATTGTATTCACGCATAAATAAGAGTTATACAGCTCAAGCAAAAAAATATTGGGGTTCAATTAAGATCAACGTATTCTATTGTATGAATACTTCCATATAAATTTAAGAAAACTCCAAGAATTGAACACAATACAATTCATGTCTTTTATTGGCCGTTGGCGTCAAAAGCAATTATTGGAACCATAAGTGCTGGAACCGTAATATTCAGTATAATAAATTGTTGTAATTGGCCGGCACTGAACGTATTGCGGTCATATGTGACGAGACCCTCTGATCAGCATTTAACCGCGTAGGTACCACGACCAGCGCGATATTTATCGAAAAGGGTCTTAAGGTCAGGAAACGGGGCACTTCAACTGGATCTTTAGGAGGTTTATATGAGGATGTTTATATTGATCTTTTAAGTAAATGATATTTTTATTATATCATCTGTTTTGTTTTATAAAATGGAATAAAATAAATAAAATAAGCTCTTCATTATCAGCCCGACTAAGCACGCTGCTTGGCAAATGTCTCCCCTTGTTGGGGATCCTGATTAAAAGGTCAGCAAAAGGCTATCTACATACAATTAGCAAATTGTTAAGACTCCAAACCACTACTAGAAAATCTAAATTAGAAATTTTTCTAGTGATCGACCCGAGAATCGAACACAAACTAAATAAAAATATGTTAAGTTGTATAGAAAAACAATTATTTAAATAAACGTAAATGTAACGTATTACGCTTGAAATCTCGAATAGGCAGAGGATTCCCTTAGGATGTGTTACAAAGGCATAGTGCCATAGATCTCTAGATATGATGATTGAAATGGATTTCAGCATAGATGAAGTTTCGTTGTCAGTAAACCAGTTAATGAAGAGTCTGACATGGAACTTCCGCATTTCAAGCCCACCTGTCGCAGTACCATCAATTATTTATATATACCATATCTCGAAATCTTTTTCACAATTGCACATTTCCTCGTTGGATATCCAATGATTTCTCAGGGGATGGGGGAAGGAATTCGCCGCAACGCGTCTTAAATTCTTAATAGGGGTAAAAAAGTTTAGGGTCCCAGCCACCCGTTTCGCATTTGAGGGGGTTACATCGAAAAGTTTTTCGGCCGAATTGTCTTTAACTTATTGAAGTACAATAGATAGCAGTTTATACTTGAACTCGTTAAATGAGATTAAACAAAGTTTCGTCTGTTATTCTAACAATTACAGGTTTGATAAGCATTTAAGTTCGTTTGTCATTCTATTGCTGAATAAAGATCACATTTAGTGCGTCTTAAGTCAAAGTCCGGCAAGTTGTCAAAGTGTCGGATGACAGACTACGCACACTTGGACATAGATTTCAGTTCCATCACTCTAAGACAAGTAGCAGTAAGAGCTGATTTTGTGAGACTTCTCAATGTTTAAATGCCAACAAATATTAGACATTTAAATGCGAAAGCAGCTAAATGGTGTTTAGTTGTGTCTACTATAGCCTAAGGGGCGCACAAAGCCGAAGTAAAAAGTAAAATGACTAAAACATGACCTTCATTGAGTGTATGTACGTACCTTATAATGAATAAAAATAATTTGAATTTGAATTTGAATTAAAAAAACCCTAAATTACGAATAATCGACTGCCTCGTTGGTTCATTCAAAATAAAATAAATATATGTAACATTACAAGTAATTACGCGTACGTATTAGTGTGAAATGCGAGCAGCTATGTAACTGTTTTTGTTGCATCGGGGGCAGGGGGCTTAGCTTAATTCAGGTCAAAACTATTAAGGTGCTATACGGTTCCGGTGCCAAAATTGATCAAAAAAGCTCGACTGGCCGCCAACGAGCGCGTCAGACGAGCTGACGTTAAAAGTGGACAACTGCTGGCCGCGTGCCAGAGTCGCTTCTCTGTATTATATAGACTTACGATGCCAAGGGGTTTGCCGGACCCGAGCGCCGATTAGAGTGTTAAGATCATTGTTCCATTCTTTTTGATTTGTCTTGTTATCAATGCTCTATCATTTTAAGCGGCCACATTACAGTTCCTAAGTTGGTGTCTTTTAATCACGTTCGAAAAGTGGCGGCTGTTTAACAGGATATTTAACAGTTGCAATAACTCTCTTTTTTTGCTAATACATGCCTGCATTGTTTTTGGAAAAGTGACCGTATTAGATATTTCTCAGTCTTATATGTTCGTTCTGTTTCTTCATTTATCTCTATGGCTTTAACGGTTGCCAGAAAACATTGTGCTCATCAGATGTTAAAGAACAGATGCTATTGTAGAATATTAAAAGATAAGTATTACGATATAAACTGAGAGAAGAGATCAGCTTGAACTGAAAAGAAAAGTATAATACTCGCGTAATCAAGCAATTTGTATTTCAGAGCAGCGAAAATACTTAAAAAATAGAAAACCTTAACTAGAATCCTCGCAATGTTCACGGCAACTCCGTTTGCATTTTAAATTTTTTTCAAAAAGCGCCGCGTCATCGTCGTATTGTATTTTTGTATTAAGAAAACACGTAGTGCAACTTCTGCTGTCAGACGCTTGTTCGTTTACCTTCGCCTATTAGAACTCGGCGAAGCGGAATTCGATTTTTTCTCACAATGTTCTGTACAAAAATATTTGTAGATACATTTACAACTCTGCCCACCTATACCGCTACTTGGTAACCATGGTCATCAACCGCAGTCTTGTTATAATGTAGATAAAATAAAAACATTGGGAAATTTTTCAATATAGTACCATCACAACCGTTTTTTGTCTCTTAACAGCAAAAGTGCATTCCGGCTGACAACCTTAACGGTTCAAACGACGCAACATCGGGCGCTGAGACGGGACCTGTGCCCGGTGTATGGCAATATGCTCACCGCCTATTGCATAGCGGGAGGTGAATGTAACTGTTGAAACGTGGAAGTGTACTGTGCTGCTCTGCCTGCCTCTCGGGGGATTACCTGCGTCATGTTGTGTTACGTAGTAATAGGAATTTCAAATCACTCTGCAAGTTTGAATTTATGCCCGCCACGCCTTGTTCCAACTGTTATTAATGTTACGACATGTTAGATTTTTCATTTGTTATCGAAATTTTTAAAGTTTTCCACTCGATATTGGACATTTGGTTTTTGAACCGCGATACAGAACCCGCAAAGATCGCAAATAAAGGAGTCAAAGCGAGCTTTTGGAATGTATAATGCAAAAAACAGATTGTTCTTCTGTGCTTTGTTTTAACATTACACTTTTCAACTGCTCGCGGTGGCTTCACGGAGTAGAAAGCAATTATCGTTTATCGTGGATCCCAGCACGTGACTTCGAATGACTTTCTTTAGCATATTATACAATATAAGCGTAGTCTCGAATCCCCCAAAAACTTATTGTATTTCACGACTACAAATGTTATTGCTACTAGTATATGTTAACTATTAGTCTCACTGACAAAAATATTAGTGCAATAAACCTTAGCAGTGATAGCCTAGTGGTTTGAAATTCGACCTCTCACTCAGGGAGACCGGGTTCAAATCCCAGGCTTTAATATCACTTGCTATTACGGTAAAGGAATACATCGCGAGGAAACCTGTACACTTTGAGTTCAGAAAAAATGTTCTCTAAGGTGTGTGAAATCTGCCAACCCGCACTTGGCCAGCGTGGCAAACTACGGCCTTAACCCTCTCATTCTAAGAGGAGATCCATGTTCCAACAGTGGAACGATAGAAGAGTTGATATTAATAAACCGATCTTAACAGGCCTGATTCTACGATTGTGATCAGATTGGTTAAAGATATCATTAACGTACCATAATGTACGCGTTATGCCTGTTTCAGTTACGGAAATATTAATTTCTTAGTAATCAAATGAATTGCAATCATGTAGGTATTGTTTGCTGACGTATTTCGTTCGTGTTAATACTGAACTTCTCGTTTAATACTGAACTTCTCGTTCTGTTAAAGCAATTTTGTTTATCTCTCATTTCCAAGTCTAGTCAAAAGAGTACCGTTGGTGACATCAAACGGTGGTTAGAAAAAACCGTGAGATATCTACCGATTGGAATTTATTGTGCGTTACGCACATAGTCATGAGTCTATATGATTGATGGATATCCATGACTTTCCCTAATCAGCTTTATAAGCAAAGTATCATGACTATCAACTAAGCCGATATTGTTAGTGATTCTATAAATCAAATCGCCTCACACCCTGCACGCTAGAACACATACATCATAAATGATTTTAATTGTAACTTCAATAATTTGCAACAATCTGAAAACAAAACTGTTATTATTAGTTGCCGCAAGTATTTAAAGTATTATGAAACCCTACGACAAGGTTTTGCAGACATCAATCACAGATAACGACTCTTGCGTCGCGGAACAAAAATGACAACTGGTACTCGTTTTAAAACTCAATCATCCATGCAGTTACTCGTTTCGGACTATCTATTTGAAATCTATCCCGGCTTTGACACATTGATAAGAGTGTCGAATTAAATTTTCTCGTCTCTAACCGCTACGCATCTGATTCGAGACATGTAAGGAAGTAATTGACCTCGTTAGCGCGCGTTTGAGTAACTTACAGATGTGATGCGTAGAAACGACCATTTCTGATTACTATTTGCTCGATATTTTATATATATAAAAAAAACTCTTTTAAACATGCCTTCTCAAATTCATGTATCGCATCTATCAAAATAAAAAAAAATCTATTAAGAGTTCGTTATTAAACGTTATCGTTCCCGGTATGATAACAAACATCTATTTAGCTGCAAATACTCCTGCATTCATTGTAACAATATTATCTTGCAACGTGTCCGCCCACGGTCACCTGATCGCAAAGCAAACATCAAGAGGGCTCGTGTTATGGTAACCAGACGGCTGATAAACTATATACATACGAGTGCTTATATAGATATATTTTCTATATACGAGTACTTATATAGAAATGTTATCACAACATAACGCACGTAATAAACAGGTACCTGTGCTCATCACGCAGATATTTATTCTGAGTGCAAATCGAACCTATGACTCCCGACGCAACAGGCATTTTCAATTACCACTGCACTAACAGGCCAGTCAAAATGACTTTAGAACATACTAAACGCTATAATGTACGGTTTTATCTAATGAAATTATTTATATTCTAGTAGCGGCTGCAAATGTGCCTGGTGTGTCGCAATATGCTCACCGCCTATTGCACAGCGCCACGTAAACGTAACTGGTGAAACGTGACAGTGTACTGAATACCTTTGCCTACTTCTTCGGAGAATAGAGGCATGACGTATATATTAATAATTAATAGTAAATCCCTCTTCGCTCGATGTAATGTTATTATACAATACGACGGCGAGGTTGTTCATGTGTTTAAATTGTTTATCATTGCTAGTTCATTAATGAAGGGCGCTTATGTGTGAGATGTTTTCCTGTGATCCTAATATTTAAGAAATTATGTATCTTGTAAAATAACGTATTCTGTTTCAATTTTACTATGAACAGTATCATACTCATGATCAATTTACGAGTATGTTGATTTAAACGAAACATTAATCATAAAAAAACATTACAATGAAAATCATTGACATTCCACAAATTAAACCCACTAAAGTCGTTTGTCCATCCGTTTTACCAACAACGCAAAATTTATTTTCTCGGTGAACTATTTCAAAACAGTAGTAACCAAATTCGCAAACAACTTAGTTAATTTTTGGTGCGCCGCCAACCTGGAACACATACACGGGATTAAGATCCGGTTCAATATAATAGACCAGTTTATTACCGGTCGGTGGCTGGTAAAATTCAAATTGCACTAGCGGCACGGCAAAACCCATGTGGGCAGTTAACGGGTTGACTTGCAATAGTTCTGCCACGCCGGCAGCGTTCGGCGCCAACTGTAAACTTATGGTGCGATACAAATTGTAAAATATGACTACTTTGTAGACAGCTATGAAATAATGTTAATACATATTACACTAATTTAAATACTCGTAAAAAAAATTATTGCAAATTGTTATATGTATTACTTATGTTCAAAAAAAATTATGACGTGTATTTGAAGTATTTAACGAAGCGCAGTGATTAACAAAAATAAATAAACTTGTTTCTTGATCTTATCATTTGTATATTAACTGTAATCAAAAACTGCAGATCGTGTTCATAATGCAAGTCGGATTCACTCTTTAGCGACTGTCATAAATAATAATAAAAAAAAACAAATAGGACATGGATATGCCGATTGCGATGGAAATCCAACCTTATCATTCAGATAAACAAAAATTGGTCGAAATAGTTTATGCTAGATCTACTCTCTTTTCACATCGAATCACAATTAATTTAAGCGGTACCAGTAGCTGGTAAATTAATTTATTTTTTGTATTATACACTTGTGACGTTTAGTACGCTACCTCTTGTGATTTGAGCCACACACGTGCTCATATATATAGAAGACGCGTTGTTCTCGTGAACGCGAGCTCTTGTGCGCTAGACACTAGAAATACTCGACTCTATACGAATATAGTCACTGAGGGGATAATTTGTCTTTTCTCTAGTTTCTTTCGTTTTGCACATACATATAATTTAGGTTTATAATGATAATTATTTTATGGTCAATTATTATTTCATTTGAATCTTGTTAACATTCACATATACCATTAAACGTACTAAAATAATGTTTATTTCGATTAATTAAACTGGCACATTAAATTGTCTGTTGTTTAATAAATTGCTACTCTTTATTTTTATTTGAGGGATAGTAATGAAATTTTGACATTTAAAATTTGGCAATGCGCACTAGGCTAGCATAACAGACTACCCACTTAGCCTTAGGAAAGTCTCAGCTCAGCCCTTCGACTACAGCCTTCGCGTTAGGCATAAGAATGGGGTTAATATGCAGATAGTCAATGAAACTGTGATTGATATTACACTGTAAAATTTCTGGAAAATTACAAACGTATCATGGAGTGAATTACGAAAACCAGTTGAATTACGAATCAATGTGTTGCCAGTAACACTTTCGATACAATTTGAGTAGTTTAACAAAACATATGTGGAATCCTACTAAACTGAGTCGTAATTTTACAACGATCATTAAGCGTTAAAACTTTAAACATATTTGTAAGATTGCTATGTACATTTTTAACAGTGTATATATGCGATATTTATGTAGAAGCAGAAATATGTAACTAAGAATCACTTTTAGATTACCACCATTTATACATACTTTACGCATAATGTATCTGATTTGGAATTATTTATACTAGCATCAGAGCGATCTCCTAAATCTAATACAAAAAAAAACTAAACTGAAATACCTCAAATGTCCAAACATGTGTCCACTTCAAAAACAACTTTAACATAAATTCAAAGAACGTTCAGCAGTTAAGTTTCTAAGGTTGTCTTCAAAAGTCAACCCTGGGCTTACAGTTCCGCGGCCTTCCTCAATCTCTGACGCCTAATCGCCTTTCATAACACAACATGGGTTTCCGTTTTTATTTTAAAGCTAATTTAACGTCCATCCGTCAGCTGAAGCGCAACAAGGAAATACAAAACGATCTAGAATCACAAAAGATCCCATACTCCTTGGAATTGCGCCACTCCGCGAATGTCTCGGAAATGCTGTACCCATTCAGTGCAGTGAGACGAAGCTCGGATGTGGCAGTTTATAGCATCAAATGGCGTTTCACCATAACGGTGACAAAATGATGACGTCATCGATGAACGACGAAGAGGCGAAATATTTTTGCCTGGACATTCTGTCTCTCAACCCTTATGACAAATAGGCTTCATCATTTAATGAACCATCAAGTCGTTTAATAATGATAGCAATGCACAGCTCAAGAGACGAAAGGTCTGGTACATAATTATAGCACAGCTTATTTTTTTGTGGTAATTTATTAATTACTTCATTGAATAGAGTAAATATTATAATTTATATACATATATATAGAGCACACAATCGATATCGACTCTTCTATCGTTCCACTGTTGGAACATGGGTCTCCTCTCAGAATGAGAGGGTTAAGGCCGTAGTCCGCCACGCTGGCC
>DWEI01002455.1:0-14357 GCA_018245875.1 Mysoria ambigua | reverse complement strand
ACGGAGGGACGGACGAGGGGGAGGTGCGGGTGCGGTGTCGCGGGGGGGGTGTGGGGGGGGGGGGGGGGGTGGGGGGGGGGTGGGGGGGGGGGGTGGGGGGGGGGGGTGATGAAAAAATGCCTAAATTTCCAGAGGTGATATAGGCTATAGTGACCATACATCTATTTTTTTATTATTATATATCTGTTATAAATATATCTTGCAAATTGTTCCTACATATTTGTATAGATGCTTTCACAACCGGATTCCCAAAAAATGTTCATGGTTAACGCACAAATATTTGTTCTGGGTCAAAATAGAACCAACGGCTTTATATTTGTTTGGCAGTGTCAGAAGCCACTGAACTTATGGCCCGTTAAACTGAAGTGTGTCGAATTTTACTACGGAAACATCTTAAAAATTTATGCCAACATAAACGTGTGCTATCTGCCGATTTGATACCCATGGTAAATTTTGACAGTACTCAGTATTGTCGCGATTAAAATTGACGTATTTTCGTGTGCAACTATAAAAAGACATGCCTCGATTGTCTCGTTGGTCGGGCGGTCCTGGGTTCACATCTTGCGTCGAATGCTACTGGAATTTTCTAATTATGAATTTTCAGTAGTGAATGTGTGCCCGACACGTGGGAATAAGCTTATCACTTATTCTATAGTGGGACGTAAACGTAACTGGAGAGACGTGGTAGTGTGCTAAACTCTGCCTCCCTCTTAGACGTTATATGACGTACGTATAAGAATGTAAGTATATAAAAATGTGCTCGCGGTAATGTCGAAATAATTAATAAATTATGACCTACTCTAGATATCTCGATGGCTTCGTCGTCACGACTGAAGTAACACTGAGGTCTGACTGATCACTGGCTATTGTTGCTGTGGGTGTGCGGCTTAAGGACACTCGGAGGGGGGAATGCGAGATGTGACCAGTAAACGTTATTTAATTACGATTATATCATCAAGCCGCTGCCCTCACGTGGAAGACAGAGCGGCAAATATTTCTATCCTTGCGTACTTAACGTGTTACCTCTGTATATATTATTATTATTGTCCTATAAAACGTGGTTGGTTTCAGTTTGTCTGTTTGGGCGTGGAAATTGAAATTTATATACGGTATTTCAATACATTTACCATGAACATTATTTACCTCACTCCCGAGAAATGAGTCTTTCTTGAATAGATCTCAAAATAGTCTGCGAAAGATATGTCTTTTTCCTAAGATTGAGCTGCAGTATCGAAAAGTCTCGAAAGTTACACTAAAAGGTCAGTTCATTTCGTACATCGCGGCGAAGCTGGCAGACAAATAAATAATTCAAGAAGCGTTTATAGTTCCCGTTGAAATCATTGTATTATTTAAAAGATCGTAAATAAGACTTGACTACTGTTAGGCCACCTCAAGGTGAAACATGCGAGATCACCGTTATTATACCTGTAATATTACTAATAATGCTGCTAATATGTTACGTGTGTATTAGATTTTCCTTGTTATGATATTTCCATTTCCTTGTAATACTTTTCATTATTAGCTTGATAGTTTGTTGCATTTATGACGTAATATGCTGAGACATCTACAGTACTAAGCCATCTGGGGTTCGGACCCAGACCCAATCCAATCGACTAACTAAGCAGCAAAATTAGTTATCTATCCTTTGTATCGGATTACATGGACCTTTTGTACATATATATGTTTACGGCAGCTACGCAAGGTCAATTCCAACGTCAAGGCGGGAGGACAAATCTTTATGGCAATAATTGTCATAATGAATGTACAACAGCGCCATCTGTAAAAAATGTTCAAGCTGGGAAAATGTTTCCTCTTATCCAAATCTAATCTTGATATAATTAAATATTAATGAGATCTCTTTCACCTTATAGTATAAATAAGTATGGATTTTTTTATAAATATATTACTAAAGTACCGAACGATGGTCACAACTTAAACATATGTCTAAAAATTAATTTGTGGCTTTGATGGTTCACTCTCGCACGGACGGTCCATGGCGCCTTGCATCACAAATTCTATCTTGTCCACACGCGCTTTCCGTAGTGTAACTGCAAACCGCGAAACTAAATGCACGTGTACACACATGCATTATTAAATCGGACTACCTATAAACTTCTTTACATAAAATATATCATAGATATATTGGATTGGAAGAGACGAAACGCAAATGACATTTAAATTTTCTTTTTTCAAAATTTTGTCGTAGTTTTTATTTTTTTTTTTGTATTCTAGTACTCGTTCGTCCTTCGCTCTTACATAGTTCCGTTCTGTGACGCAATTTTTAATGACGCTCTGTTTAATGGCCGTCTACTTAGCAGCTAAATGAATGTATTATTAATGACAAACAAATGTATCGTCCGTGTGTCCGCGGGCTCGTGCTAAGTTCGATGGTGGAGTGCGTGGCATCGCGCCGTGGAGGATGTCTGAATGTGTTTGTTCTGAGGACCTAGGCGACGAGAGCGGCACTACATTGGTTTTCTTGAAGAAATTGTCAAGGAAAATTCTAGAATATGTGAAGCGTGTGCTGCGATATTTTTTCGGTATGCTTGTTTTTTTTTTATTTATTATACCACGGTACGGATATACGTTTATTTATGTGTAGTATTCGAGTACAAGTTTAATTTGCGTACAATAAAAAACTTCAATGCCTTATTTTTTATATATTGCTTGAACAACACTCCATGCAAAAAAGCGATAAAAACGTTTGGTTGTAGTAAAAAAAAAGGTTACTATTAGTTAATATTCATGTCCGAATTGATTTGTAATACAAGCCTTCCTTTGCCTTTTTGTAGACACATCTGTCAAAAACTGTTTCATATTTTGGCAACACTCATCGACATTTAAATCCGCATATGTCTAAAATATTGGCGCGTTTTTTTGACACGCTGTCGGATATATTATTACAATACGCTAGTACGTCCTCACTTTCATTTTCAGCGACGAACTTACATTTGAACATGTGCCAGCTATAATGACGTTATCGATAAAGTTGTATATCAATATATTGTGTTATAATTATTTTGCTATGTCTGTACATTTTAACGACGAAAGGAAGAGATATTATAGCTGTGTGTATGTTATTACAAAAAATATATTGTAATATATCTTCATAAGCCATTTTACGATACGTATAATAGCCTTCGCCTTTCCAGACCTATAGACTCGAGACCGCCTTGTTCCAACACCACGTATTGTAGTTAGCAAAATACGCATTCTCCCATTGGAATATAATTATTTGTACTGATAGAGAAACAACTTATTGTGTATTGCATGCGCTCGCAAAAATAACCTTGAGCTTAATTCGTTGCATTCGAACGAATCGGAACGATCGCGCTTCAGGCTGAGTGTGGATTTCATTTCTTAGATACAATTCTCGATACTCCGTTACCACCCACCACGGTCAAGGAGATCGCCGGTAGGTCGTCCGCATCAAGAAAAATATGTCGGGAAAAATATCAGAACAGTTATAGCAACACTGAAGAATTTCCCAATGTTCACGTTATCGGCAGACGCTAAGGTTATTATTTTAATCAATTAATCAATTTTACAATCGCTTTAAGACTGATAACTACGAGCGGTCGTTCATGTCAAAGGTGATGGGGTCAATGTGGTTTGAGCTCATGATTGGATAAGGACGCTTTCACACTGGTATACATTTTTTGTTCGCTTGTTTATGCGACGTGCACTATGCTTAATTTCAATTTCATAGTTTTTTAGTAAAATTATATTCTGGTATTGTTTAGGTCAATTCATTGTTATTGTTTTATTTAAATTATTCATGTTACAGCGGAATGGATTAAATTATTTCTTTACTATATGGAATAATTTACACCATATTATGAGGGGTATTAGCGTACGAAAAATAATTCATTGAAGTTGACTTAGAATACTGGCAGATATAATATTATACTAACATGTATCTTATGTATGATTTACTAACAGTATATTTATCTTTCCTTTCCTGTCCTCCCCGTTGTTTGTTTGTTTTCGCTTATTCCTTCAATCCCTTCAAAAAATATTATAATTTTACTTAAACGCATATGTAATATTGACACTAAAACGAACCACGCGTATTTCACGTGCCGCTAAAATCGGAACCGATTATCCTGTTAACTACAATTCGCCCTTTTCAACGCTACCATAATTGATTTAATGCGTCCTGTCGTGACGTAATGTCGTCGTTTCTACAATGTGTACGGTTTGGCTGAATGATCTATTTATAAATTAATAAAACCTATTGTTGCAAAAAAAATATCTGAAAAATCGTTAAAATTGACATATAATATAACTTTATGACGCGATACTGTTATAATATGCTATTGTTAAAACATCTTTCTCCCTTGTTGTGTCTCTCAACAAAATTAAAAACATAATTTTAACCATAATAATAATCTGCACTTGTTTCTAAACGACAAATGTTCGCGCCTAAAATAATGTCATGCAATCTATTTTCGCGCTCGCTATTTATACGTCAAATGAATGAACTCTCTGCGGAAATTATTCATCGCATGAATAATCGCTCTTCGCATTAATGCCATTGACTTCTATAATAATAATAATGACGAATAATTTAACGCGACCGACACATCAATTAACCATCGCTGTTAATGATGATGAAAACGTTTAATATTTATTTGTCTATTAATGACACATTGTGTTTTTTGTCTATGAAATTATTTTTATAAATTAAAAATAACTACACTGCCCGTTCGTTCCTTTTCCTTCTACCGAAATCCTTTGACCCGTCTGTCTCTCTATTCCTCTGGCTTGTTGTGTTGTGTTAATAGCCCCGACCCGTAGACAAACCTTGTTCACATACGCAGACGGCACCTACGAGGAGGAGTACAGTTGCTGGCCGCCAGCTGTTTGCATGATCCTCTTCTCCTTGCTGGAGATCGTCCTCTTCAGCTATGACGCGGCTCAAGGCCTGGACGACACCAAAGGCCCGATGGCGCAGATCTTCATATACAACCCTTATAAAAGAAACGAGGCCTGGCGTTTCTTGACCTACATGCTGGTGCATGTTAAGTGAGTATCTACGGTACATAAAATAATGTTTGATTACAATAAAAAAAATACTCGTGACGAAACTCATTTCTAAGGTGAGGTTCTTTTTTTAAGTGTACCAAATATTTGTATATAAAATCATGTACTTAAATTGAACCACCGTCTTTTAAATTTGTCTATGGTTGATTTGCTAATGCATTGCCAGCGTGAAAAAATATTATGATTTGCTGATTTTTTAAATGCGCCATTCGGAACACACTCGTGATATATCTATCAAAGTCGTGAACGTGGAGGATTAGGAATGATTTCGTGCCGTTTCTCTTGCAGCCTCCTTCACCTTGTAGTCAATCTGTTCGTGCAGCTGTTCCTCGGCGTGCCACTGGAGATGGTGCACAAGTGGTGGCGGGTGACGCTGGTGTACCTGGCCGGCGTGGCGGCGGGCTCGCTGGCCACCAGCCTCACCGACCCGACGGTCTATCTGGCCGGCGCCTCGGGCGGCGTGTACGCCTTGATCACAGCGCATATAGCGACCATCATCATGGTATGTTCTCGAAGGCACGCGAAGTTGCCAAACTTATTCCAACTGCCCAGCAGGTATAACATGATCTGAACCATTCCCTTCCAAGAATTCAGCAACTAACCGTGCAACAATAGAATTTTGATGATGATTCACAAGAAAGCTTGTATATTGTGGATAGTTCGTCTTGTTGTTTCAAATGCTTTCCGCACTCTACCGTCGTTCCATTAAATTTATAACCGGTCCCAATAGAGAAACGGTGGAAGGGTTGACCATTGTTCGCTGCATTGCTTCGGACTGAAAAAACTGCGGATGTCTCCCTAGAACTGGTCGGAGATGGAGTTCGCCATCATCCAGCTGCTGGTGTTCCTGCTGCTGACGGGCGTGGACGTGGGCACCGCGGTGTACAACCGCTACTTCAGACACGTGCAGCAGAACATCGGCTACGTGGCGCACTTCGCCGGCGCTGTCGCTGGTACGAACTTATCGAAGCCGCCCGTCTGCTGGCGCGTTAGGGAAAAATGATGAGGGAAAATTTTAATGGTGCGCGCGCGCACCGTCACGAGATACCGACACCGTCATATAAGCGACTCAACATTTTAGTTATTTAAACAAAATATATTTAACTATAGTCTTCCTTCTCCCGTTCCTACCTTCTTTTCCTTACTTTTTTACTCTATTCTGTACCTTCCCCAACTCTCACACTCTTCCTCCTGCTTCTAACTTCTGACATCTTCTCTACCTCATCCTTCATATTCCCCAACTCTCAATCCTCTTCAGCGCATTCATCACTAGGCTCTTTGATAATATTATTTGTACTTTTTCCAGGCCTTCTAGTCGGAATCGGAGTACTTCGCAATTTGGAAACGAGAAAGTGGGAGAAGCGACTGTGGTGGGCGGCGGTGGTACTGTACATGATGCTGATGACAGCGGGCGTGTTGGCCAACATCTTCTGGACCTCGCATTTCCTTTAATCACCCGCTACCTGACCACTTGGGTCACTGACTTTCAAAGTTCCTTTGACTTCCTTCGGTCTTTGGAAACGCCATGTCCTTTTGAGAGTGCGCCGGTCAATCTTACCACGTCCTGAACCTCGCAAGTAGTAACGTAAAGTCTTCATTAACCCGGTGCCCTCGAGATGGTCCATTTTGGTCCAGCCCATCTTGGCCCGTGCCGCTAATAAATGTGAATAATTAAATGAACACGACGTTTAATGCAACGAAAACAATCTCGAAGCTTCGAATTTTTTTAACTCTTCAGAAATTACTTCAAGATTCAGTTTACACATTATCGTAAATTTTACAAGTATTAAAAACTCGATGAATCATAATGCACCTTATAAAACAAAAGGCGTTCAAAAGCAGAATGATGATTTAATAACTTGTTAAAAATGTCAAACGGTATAATGTTCCATGGTTTCGGACGAAATTCTTAAAAATATACGACAATAAAACTTCTACGCTGTATGTGTTCAAGGCCTAGCGTTTGTAGGTACAATTTCGTATTGGACGCAAGAAAAGAAAAGGTAAATATAATGGTGGAAGGTTAAATATGAAAACAATGTTAAGATAACCTGAATATTTCATTCGTAATGTTGGAAAGTGCGTTAAAAGGGAGATAAGCTTTTTATGTGCTTTATAAAATCCGTTAGTATTCAAAAATAAGAACAAGATGTCTTTATTCGAATTGAATTTGAAAAAAAAATTGGATTAAATTTACCAATTGGTTTTTTTTTACGATAAGTGTAATATGAATGGAGATTGTTTTTTTTTTCTATTTATTACAAATATTATTAATAACAATGATGTATTAACGATTGTGCCTATGATAAGAACGAGAAACATTCTTAATTTTTTTATATGTGGATGATGTGATTTAACCTCATGTCCTTTCGAAAGAGATTTTTAAGAATTAAAATGCGCCATATAATTAAAGTTTGCCAACAATTTTCGCACAAAAAAGTCGTAAATATTTCAACTTACTCGTTTGTTTTGGTATTATATTACCGTCCTATGTAATGTTTAAGATGACTTTTTGATGTCTTTACGATTTTGTAATTGTTCTTGTTAATATTAAGGGTTTCACAAAATATGTACTTTGGTGAGTGCGGTGCCTTATCTTTATAAGGGTTTTTATACAATGTTATAACCTTTATACGTGTGTGTGTGTATAACCTTTACACATTTATATGTGTGTGCATTTTTACCGAAAGCGTAGTTGAATAGATTTAAAGTATGTTCAGGCGCTCAATCGGGTGATGTTGCCAGTGCAGTAAAGTGTAGCTAATAATTGGAGTATAAAAATAGTTACAAATGAATTGGTATATCAAATTAATTATAAAAGAAATATTTATTTACATTAGTGGCCCATGAAAAAGGTAAGATGGGCACGGCAAGATTCGTTCATTTTTTGTTATCTGCGTTGTATTTTGACAGGTACGACATACGTTTATCGAAAAAATATAGAACTAGTCGAATTTCAAACTTCGAACCATTTAAAACTGCACAATACTTTCAAGAATAATAATTAAACGTAGAAATTGTTGTAAGTTTTAGTTTATTACTTTAAATAATTACCAAAATACTTTAATTTATTTGTTGAGAAACTACCGCACACGACATGTTTTGGTTTTCGCAAATATATCCGAGATGCAAACAATACCATTCGCATATTGTGACAGTTGAATACTTATATTGTAATCTTCATAAGAAGTTATAGAAAAACTGTAATATATGAACAGATTCATTCATTTTTTATTTACTCACTCATAGAAATACCCAATACACTGCAATAGATATATACAGATTTTGTTTCAAAACCTCCAAGTATATGATTAATTTCTGGATAAAGGGCTCTGAAATAAGATAAAAAAATGTGAAGATGGTAACAAAGGGTCTCGTTGCCCTTACGACGTGGTGATGGAAGATGCATAAAGAGCAGCTAGTAGAGAAAAAGATAACAAAATATGTCGTGTGTGTTGTATTAAAGTTTCGTATGTTTAATTCTTGTGATAAGGGAATGTGTATGTAAGGATGATTTTCCATTATTTCGTTCAAGCTTTAAACCCGTTAATATATTGAGTTTGTGTCTATACACAGTGTCTGCATTAAGACTGCACGCGAGCTCCAAAATTATAGTTTTTTGCAGTCGACACAACTGCACGAAAACTTGTATTTTGCAGCTGGCGTGCAATTCGAATGCGGTCGCTATGTATAGAATATTAATTGTATATATATTTTAATGTATGCGTAGTAATGTTTTGTAACACCAGCGAAATGGTTAATGAACATTCATAAAGAAAATTTATTTAATATTTGAGCATAACAATGCTTTTTTATATTTCGCTGGCGACAGGTATTATTTTTGTAATTTGTACGCCTGTTCTAACTGGCATGTCCTTTAAATAATATAATTCGATGATTCAATAGAACTAGTTACGCCATCTGTTGGCCGATGGCGGGAACTGTCCTCGGTATGGACGAACGTGATCCTTTTAATATTCGTTTGTTGTTTGATAGCAATGAAATTTATTTTGTTTTACTTAGAAAAACTCGGCCATGAACATGTAGTTTTTAGTAATGTGTATTTCAGTATTTTAATGTAAAATATTAATTGGTTGCAAATCTGATAAAATTAAAGATTGGGGCATTTTTTTTTCAACATTTGTTTAATTAATATTGTCCATCCACTTTTGTAGCATGTTTTTTAAACTAATTGAGTTATAATTGTAAACGACACTATGTCCAATAATAAAGTATTTTTTGTAGCAAAATGGAGTAGCATTTTTTGTTTGAAGCTTTTTAGATTTGTAATAAATGAATATTTTTAATAGGGAATAAGTTTAATTCTGGTTTTTGGAGTACTGATATTTCATAAAAACAAAAACTTTGCTCGAGTCTAAAAACCGTACAGATAACTTATTTTGAAGACCATAAGGAATCACTATCAGTGAACTTTCATATAAATAAAGTTTGTATGGCGTGTTCAAATTTTCTATACGTCTCCTTAATACTGTCATCATTAGTACTCAAAACCATCTTGACGCTACTGTGTTCATATTAAATAGTTATTAGCTTTATTCGATGTAATTTATTGTAATAATTGTTATCCGATACGTGTTGGGTTGCTATATTTTTGTATTGTGTTGTGTTGCCAGCTTCTGAAGTTCGTATTACCCCGTTTCGTACGTACAACGAGCACAATTTGAAAGTATTGTCATAATGATTGTATGATAAGTATTACGAATGATTTTTAATTAAATGCCATTTATTTTCATATCGCTTTATTATTTTGTTATTGACGTCGTCCCTATACAAATCTACGATCTCTATGAGTGAGCGAACACAAAAATATCTAGTTTTCTCATCTGTTTTATTTTATTTAACTTTTCCAAGACAAAAACGTAACGTCGCGCCTGTAGTCCGGCAAACAAGTTTGTGGCAAAAGGCCTATTTTGTCATAGATCCGGCACGTATTCAAACCCCGAGCCACTACTGGAAAGAGTAAGTTAAGAGTAAAAAAGAATAACCCAGAATAAGCCACCCGGGATTTACTGTCGTTTAAAAGTGTGGCTTCAGACATCCAATGAAACAATATATAAGAGTAAAGAAGAAAATGTTCGTACAATCACATGCGTGTGTTCTCCAAACGTTTAACAATGATTTTGGTGGAATTTCGACCACTTCGCAAAGACTGCTTTCTGAACATATAGAAAAAAAATCGCTATTTCACATCTTGTAAAGGCAGAAATAATACAATCAAATAAATATTAATATTTTTTATTACTACAAATAAGTGAACTATCACATACAACCGTTATACATTAAAAGTACCAATGAGAATGTGTAAGCACCTTTAGAAAATTCTTAACCAAAAATCAGTTCAAAATAGATATGTTATAAAATATTACCGTATATTAAAAATGTTACAATAATCTTAGTACTTTGAACGAATGAATGATTGTTTAAATCAGTTCGACGGAATGACTGTGGGAAACAGCAGGAATGTACGATTACTGACGTCACTGGAATGAATATTCGATTAATTAAAACATTGGAAATATCGAATAATTATTGAAAACATAAATTAATTATTATGATTATCGAATAATTATAGACTGAAAGATCGATTATCGAAACTATCAGATTGAATGAATGGTTGATTGAAATCTCTAATACATATTACTTGAAGATATACAGTGTGGTATCGTGCGCTGAGAAAAATAAAACTATGGTTAGGTTAGAACTAAAAATTAAAATAACCGCAATTACATTACAATAGGCTGAATGTGGTTGGAATGTCTCCACCCGCTTCTCTTATATTCTCAAAATGTTATTGTACAACACGTGGAGCTGCTGTAACTGGATGGATAGAGCTATATATGACTTACTTATATTTATATAATTCATGTCATTTATATACTTGACGAAAATATTATTTTTCTTATTGTGAGGCTAAATGTGTTAGAGCTGGACTGCAGTTTCAATAATGACTTTTGTCATATAAATTACCGCCCGTATTTCTGACAGAATATTTTTATATCTCGTATAATATGTTGCGTGAAGTTTTTGAGTGTGTGTGTGTGTGCTTAGCTGGTACATTTCAAGAAACCATTTAAAATAATAGCTAACTTAAGCAATAAAAACTTACATTAATTACATGTTATATTATAATATTACATACATCTTATATTCGAACGTAAGATATCTCATATGATGTGGATATATAAGAGATTCTTTTGAAACATTCGCAACGTGCAGTGAGATATGGAATATTACTATAATAAAAATTAAATATCAAAAATATTTTGAAATTTTGAATATCAATAATTCCATGTCATATCACAATCATAATACTTATCATGTGTAGGCACAATAACTTGACAGCGGAAGACAAATATTTTATTTCTTCCTCATCCCTCCGGCCCGGGGCGGTCCCCGCCCCCCGCCCCCCGCCCCGCCCACACGGAGAGTGCGTTCAGTCGCAGCTAAACAACAATATCTACTATTTTGGAAATTTACTCAAGCTCTCCCTTGGGAGGTGACCCTTGGAATCCATATAAATGATGTGTTTGTATCAGAACAGATCTTGACAACATGTTGAAAAAACTTAATAAAATAGTACACATTTTAATAATCCACACCTCGAGACAATACTGACAGATAAATAGGGCGTGATGCCAGTATAAATAAATTGACTTGTTTTTAATCAGATACATAAATATACAGCTTTTTTAAATTTCCAATTGTTAATCAATTTAATCGAGTAAAATTAAATAAATTTTGAATTACAATTCAAATAAAATTAACATTACATAATTCCTCTATATGAAATGTTTAAAATAATTCCATATAAAATAAAACGCGCTACGCAAAACTGATTACAACTGTTCAAAAATATGCTAATCTGTTCAACGATAATTGGTCCGCAGCAAAATACTAATATTTCAATATAGAAATATAAATTCGTTCTCTTCTTTCTACTCTTTCTATCTTTCTTTCCTTCGATAGTCTACGAAGTGAGATGGAGTGGCAGGGAGACGGTCAACGTATTAAATCGCTCACAACGTGTTTTAAGGCCTACCCCCAAAACGTTATTGATTATTTTAATAATATTAAAAAAAAACCTGGGGCCCTTACAGAACGCTACTCCCTTTTCCATCACAACGATCGACAGCCTCCAGCCACCGTCTACTTGCGCAGCAGCACCAGCTCGTCCTCGGAGTCCGTCTCCGACGGCGGCAGCTCCTCCTCGTCGTAGTAGGGCTTCTTCGCCACGTCTGCGGACAGCAGGCGCGCGCTCGTGAGCCGGGCGCTATCTAAGGTTATATGGAGCAAGTACTGGACGAAAAAAAGCTCCATTCTCACCCAGAGCTCATCCTCTCTCAGGCGATGAACACAAATGTTTGTTCTGTTGCCGGGCGTATACAATATATCTATGTACATATTTATACATATGTGTGTGTGTGGGGGTGTGTGCGTGCACGCTGGCGGCTCACCGAAGGCGCGCGCGGCGCACAGCGGGCGCGCGTCGTCGGCGGGCAGCGGCGCGAAGGCGTAGCCGCGCGAGGCGCGCGCGCGGCGCCGCGCCGCCAGCAGCGCCGCCAGCGCCACCAGCGCCACGCCCACCGCGCCTGCCACCGAGCGCCCGTGACTTCGAATCCCACTTCGAGCGATATTAGATTTTTCTAACTCAGATTTCCTAGTAGTGCCCCGATGTCTAGATTTACACCTGGTATATAGCAATCAACTCGCTCCCCCTTCTATGCTGAGACGCAAACTACATCCCGACGTCTTATCCGCATATCAACTGTATGAATGTTAGTTTCAAATCCATAAAAAAGCAATGTTGGTAAAGATGGACTTATAGAATATGACAGCATTCGTATTGAACGAGTGGCGGCACTGTCGCCTGTAACAGATCGCGTTCGGGGCCGGTCGGGGCCGGTCGGGGCCGGTCGGGGCCGGTCGGGGCCGGTCGGGGCCGGGCGCGCACCCGCCAGCATGACGAACACGAGGCGCGGCAGGCCCAGCACGGCGCCGTCGCGCTCCAGCTTCAGCAGCACGTTGGGCGTCACGCTCTCGCTGCCGCTTATCTGTCACGGCACAAGAGTCTGAGTGGCAGCCTGGACGTTGGCAAGCATTGTGTTGCTCATAAAACATTCATTTAGTGACACATACCTATATAGGACCTATACTTACTTTTTTAACATTTACACATTCACGTTTGACTGTCTCGTCATTAGAGTAATCACAGACATCACTGCTGACCAGAATATTCTACACTGGATCCATGTTTCGAGCAAAGCTAAGTTTTTACTAGCGTTTTTCTTTGGACGATACTACACTTCTCTGTCTATCTCTTCAGTGACATACAGGCGTGATATTAAATTGCGTACTTTACATGTACTGTACAGACAATTCGTTATCGCTAGCCACAGACGTAGCCGCACGTACCTTGATGTGCCTGTTCTTGGTGATGTAGCGGTCCAGCGCCGCGCTCAGCAGCACCTCGTGCCCCATGAAGGTGACGGGCAGCGAGAGGGCGAAGCGCCCCTGGGAGTCGGCCCGGCCGCTCGTGAGCTTCCTGCGCGAGTCCAGCGGGTAGACCGTCAGTTGAGCCTCCTGCAGCGGCCGGCTATCGGCGTCCAGCACCAATCCTGAGTGCGAAGTAAGATATCTTGCTATATTCAAAGGATTCAGGCAGAAGCTGAATGTGACAAGAAGGAGGTACGCAATAGCGATCTCTAGAAGAGGAATGTCCTGCAGTAGAACGAGACAAGCTGGGGATGATGCCGATACGGTCATCTCCTGCTATTTGACATCAAATCTTCACAAGGACCTACACATGCTCGTATGACAGTCTTCTGCCCACCTATCCGGGCGCGTGCGGCCGTGATGCTGCGCTACCGACCTGTGACAGACACCATGTCCGGGTCGCCGCTGACGGGCAGCTCGTGGGGCCGCGGCACGCGCGCGCCCTCCGGCCTCGTCAACACCACGTCCTGCTGCTTCACCACGCCGTCCACCACGCGCCACGTCAGCGTCTGGACGGATGGGCATCACTTAGATATACTTTATAATATTAACCATAATCTAAATACGTTATACTAGAGGCTTACGTAATATCCAGTGACATTTTTACAAGTGATAGTTTGGTGATAATATAAAATTGACGGTATGAAATATAAAATGCATATTTATTAAAAATGCTTTGTAAATACATCAAATGTACCACGTATTTATCAAACATATCAAGTATTTATCAAACGCAGCACGTATTTATCAAATATATGTACCATTTATTTATCAAATGTACCACATATTTGGCAAAC
>DWEI01002454.1:0-14357 GCA_018245875.1 Mysoria ambigua | reverse complement strand
TTACAGACCTGCCGCGCCTCCTCCACATTCATAATTCTTTTCATACATGCACGCCGGTTTCGGAGGCTTCTGACTCCCCCATCAGTCAACAAAATTTTCTAATTAGAAAATTTTCTGCTAGAAAATCCAATTAGAATTCTGATAGTGGTTCGGAGTCTGGATATGTGACCGATGCATAGCAATAGGCTCACCACCTATTACATAGCGGGACATAAAACGTAACCGGGGAAACGTGCGAGTGTTCTGCATTCCTCTACCTACCTCTTCGGGGATTACAGGCGTAATATTACGTTGAACTGTATTTAAGAGACTAAACATCCTTCACTCAACAGAAAACGATGACTATTTTCCACGTATTTTTTTAAATCCCGAGTCTGCATCACTGGTGTTATCAACTAAATCCAACAATAAAGATACAAACATCCGCCAAATCTCGACGGACATTTTGTATTCAATCCAAATTCACGTCCAAAAGGCACGATTACCAGGCGTCTTTGTCCAAGCAGACACAGCTAGGTACTCGAGTAGGCATCACTTCTAGAAAACATGCCGCATGAAGTCATCGCAGATAAACCGCTTCATAGGAATCCAACGCATAGCCGAAACCAATGCTAACAATACTCAATCCACGACCACTTTTAGCCTGCTATCAATATGCAGTACCTTCGATATAATCACTCGCCCATTCGTCAGTGTTTGAGACCAGTATGCACCTTTCCTGCATGTTCTTTAATCTACGTGAATTTAGGAAAACCACCAGAGCAGCTGTAGGTACAAGCACTTTGAGGAGGACTCGAGTAATTTAAAGGGTGGATACGATTTTCTTAGCGATACATCTTGCCAATCAATTTGACGTCACACCGAGAGAAAACAGAATTTGGTTATTTTGTGGGCCAAGGTCCATGATTAAGTCAAACTCTTGCTAGACAAACACGTCTGTGATTGAGCAAAGCTCAACAGATATAACTATAAATAACTGAGAAGCTTCATAAGGAATCTTGTTTTTATCTACGTTTCTCTCTTAATTTCTTTATCATCATTAACCTATCTCAGGTTACTTCTGGCTTCTCAAAAGTGCAAAAAAAGGCAATAACCACTTCTTAGTGTTTAGAAAAAAACCATTTGCACGAATTTCAATATTAAAGAGAGCCTGCGTGCACTATTGCGTGCGTGCTCGTGCTTGAGTGCGCGTGCGTGCGTGTATATTCCAATAATACTGTATAAATAGAATTCATGAAAGGTCAATAATTAAGTTACTGTGCTTGCAGTCAGTGTATCATTGCGCACACATGCTTTTAGCGCCGAATATTACTAAAAGCGCAATCGAGAATTTTTATGGATGCTGCAATAAAACAAATCAATATCACCGGTAAAACATTTTATTTAAATATAATCAATTATATACCTACATTCGTGTTAAGCCAATAAAATTTAATATTAAACAAACAATGTGTAATAATAATAATAATAAAACTAACAACCAACAGTTTCAATATAATTTACTAGGCTAACCAAGGTGTCGAGGCGTCCAAAGCGCCGGTATCTCGCTATGGTACTAACCAAACGGTATATTTACACAATCATTTAACTATCTATCAATTCATCAACAATAGACGTCCAAATACGCATTAAAGCCAATGGGTTATTTAGGAAGAACTCTGGATATAGAGAGGACTCGAGGCCGGGGCATGCCGCAAGCCCGTGAACATCGAAACAGACGGAGCTATAATATACATTATAATAATGCATATTACGATATATTACAATGTATTGCCTACAGTAACGCGCGAGTGACCGCACGCGGGGCCGTAGTAGGTGTCTCTGTCTCATGACGTCATAATATGTGAACAGATATAGCGAGACATATTATTGCGCAGGTAATGTCCGCAAAGATATACATTACAGCACAGTCAGCGTCATTAGTAATCTGTTTTATAATATTATAGCATTGTATATTCATATATTGAAGCTCCGTACCGCAGCCGACCAGACACAAATGGTGAGCATTTGAAATGACCGTCAAGTGTCTAACGATCGAAGCAATCGATCAACAACGCATTCTAACACGGGGCCATACAAAATTGTGTACGCCCATACATTTTAATATTGACAGAACGACAACAGAAATTGCTGAACAAGAATTCCCCGGCTTCTAATCTAGGGTCGGACAAAGTATCGTTTGTCTGTAACTTGGAATTGGCAATAGTGGCATGCAGTCTGGATTCGTGCCCGGCGTATGGCAATAGGCTCACCGCCTATTCCATAGTGGGACGTAAAATAAAACTCATAAGGAGCGGATGTACCACACCCCTTTGGCTGCCACTATGCGGAAATACAGACTCAATTTTGAAAGTGAAATGAAATACGAGTGAAATGTCCTAGATTTTGAACTAACGGCTCATTTTCTTGAATACTAACATGTAAGATTACTATTATATTATCAAAACACATGTCATTAAATTAAGACTGTATTCATTAGGATCAATGAGCGCTTTCAAGGAAGGCTGTTCCAACCGACATTATTATAGGAATTTCCAAGGAGAAATAAGGTCGACAATGTGATTTTAAAAAATTGGAAATATTTAATCTTCGAATCGCGTCAAAAGAGCGAGAGGACTGTAAGGATGGAGATATTTGTCACGTGGTGCTCTCTGCCTAACCCGTAAGGAACCTGGCGCGATAATAAAATAATAATTATCATTACTATTATGGAACAACTCGACGATACAAATCGTATGAATGCAAAAGTAACCGTGTAGTCTAATGCCTTTTCACATAGCAACCGTAAAATAGATCTATCTGGGAATTTGGCGTGGGTACCGTTTAAATACTAGGGCAGGAGACAACTCAACAAAAAATAGTGATGAATGTCTAAATGAAAATTATAAATAAATAAAATTGTGAATCTTTTCCTAGTTTACATTGTAGGATCGTCAGGATGTCCTGGGATTATGTGCGCGTAGGTCCGGAAGACAAGAATGATTGAAGGCGTAAGGTAAAACAAAAACGCCAGATATAGGGACCTGCCAATGGACACGCGGTACAAAAAACTTCTGATTCATTATCATTCAACAAGCTCGCTATGAAGTAATCCGGATACGAGGTTGGAGTTCCAACGCGATGGAACATATTGTAAGAATGAAAGAATCAATCGTCAGTTTTCACTTCCGGCACAATTACCGACACATTATTATTCCTGCCGCTCGCGTCCACCGCCAGCTCGGGGTGGTACGATTTCATGTGCGTCTTCCAGCTGACGCGCTGGTTGAACTGCTTGTTGCACAGCGCACAGCCGAACCTCTTGTACTCGCTGTGGATCCACATGTGCTGCACGAGGTTCTTCTTCCTCGGGAACGACTTGGCGCACACCGTGCACGGGAACAGCTTCTCCTTCGTGTGCACCACGCGGTGCTCCTCGAGGTTCCGCTTCGTGTCGTACTTGTTCCCGCAGCACGAGCACACGAAGTTGTCGTCCGTGTGGCGGATCTTGAAGTGCACGCGGTACTTCTTCCTGTCGATGAACACCTCCGCGCATTCGGTGCACGCGTACGTCCTCCGCTGCGCGCCGTGCGCCGCCGTCATGTGCGCCTGCTTCACGTTCCAGCTGACGAACCTCTCGCCGCACAGGTGGCACAGGTGCGACCAGCACTTCTTCGACGTCACCAAGTGCTGCCTCTTCGCCTCCGTGGACGGGAAGCTCTGCTTGCACTTCCTGCAGATCCTCTCCACGCCCGTGTGACAGTATGTGATGTGATTCCTCAGCGTGGTGATCGTCGCGTACGACTTCCCGCACGCCTCGCACGTGTACTTGAGGAAGTGCGACTGCGTGTGGCGGCTCAGCTGCCTCAGACAGATGGACTTCGCATTGCATATCGCGCACAGCAGCTTGTCCTTCTCCAGTTTGAACGGCTGCATGCCGATCTCGTAGCGCAGCTCTATTGGCAGGCCGTGCTTGTCGTGCAGGTGGTACGCGGCGTGCGCCATCGTCTCGAACTGCTCGCGGCAGATCCTGCACCGGTGGTCGGTGCAGTCCGCCTTTATGTAGCCCTCGTTACAGTGGATGAACGCCATGCGGACGTTGAAGGACGCGTGCTCCTTCTCCATGTGACGCCTGTACATGGCCGGATCGTCATAGCTCTCGCAGCAGTACACACAGACCATGGTATCCTCTGGCAGCCTGAACGGGTACGCTGTCGTGTACCTCACTATTATCTCCGCGTTCCGCTTCGCCATCAGATAACCATCATTTACGTCTAGAACAAAAAGAAATGCCCTTGGTCATTCATTGGCCGGTGATTCGTCGTCTCGTCTCTTAGCTCCGTCTAGATCGTAGGGTTCTTAACCTTATTTCGCCTAATATCCACTTTGAGAAGCAGTTTGCTTCCTAGCGTCCTCGGAAATGACCTAATTTTAAATGTGTACTAGTGTGAGTTATGAATGTAATATTATTTTACAGTTAAATCTTACATCCTTATGAATATAGCGATGCTTTACCGCCCTCCGGAAAGCCTCTAACGCCCACAAGTAGACGTCATCTGTCATTTATTAAGATACTAATTACCTCCTACGACTGTATTTCTATAATGCTCTCTATATTAGTCAATGAAATGATTATGTTACGAAATATTAGTCTATTTGCTGTAATTTACACACTTCAACGGCGTTTTTATTTGCGTCCATTACAAACGTCCACGTTGAATGGCTACATCCATTTCACATTAAATTTGTAGACAATCAAATAAAATTTAAAAAAAAAGACAATAAATAATGAAAAATTAAATTTAATCATCCCTCGCCAGCGTGCATGATTTATATATATGTGACTATATCAATAGCAAATATTAAAAACTTGTTTAAATAATACGATTTAACTCCGAATCACTTGACTGTGTTCATACCAATACTGACAGTTCCCATCAAACTAGATCGCCGGCAAGGGTGCTCACGAAAACAACTGCATGCCCAGAGCATTTCACAAGCGGAGACGGACGGAACCTTCACGACCGGGTGGCAGTGAGTGCGCATGGATTTCATGCAGACGTCGGACAGCGTACAGCTCGTCGAGACACTCCTGGATCGGTGACAGTGAAGTGTGTATGAAGATAGTGGGAATATTGGAATTAAATAGAGATATGTTGGACACTCGCTATTCTCTGTCTGCCGCGCGACGGACCAACCCTGACGGCGTAATTGAGAAATATGCTACAATGCTATTAGATATTCAATGATACGCACTTGGAATCCCATACACCGATCCCGTCATTACAAGCCACGTGATATTTACAACATGCACCTCGAGCAATGTGTGTGTTGGAGGGTGCAATGTTTCCAAACTCACGAGTTAACCAGGCGTGATGGAATATCATCAGCTGCCTTGGCCTCTCCTCTAGTTGCCGTTAATACGTATATAAACTAGGTTGTCGCTAAAGATAAATAGAATATTACATTTTTTTCAATAATTTCATCTGTTTTGTTTTATTTCACATTATCATTATAACCGATATCATTAAAGCTTCCTAGCTAGGGTTTGATAATATTTATTCCTTTCACACAATATCTAGGTGCATTCAATATGTTCTCAACTAAAAGAGTAATATTAAAATTGAGTGAATTGAGAAAATAAGGTTTAAACACATGTCATCCAACTATTACGTGTACCAAATGTACGAATGAGATGGGCAGGAAGACTCGTTGATCATATTGCCACAAACACATACAGACAGACAAAAGACACGCTCGCACGCACGCACGTACACACGCTCGCACACACACGCACGCACGCACACACAAACACACGTCCAAGCTAATAAAGTTTACACAAATCGTTGTCATCTATACATCAATCGACCATATATACTGTATATTCAGCCAGAATTTTACCAATTTTGAAGTAAATATTTTTCGACCATTCACCACTATCGTCGATAACTAAAGTACAAAAATATAACAGTGCGCACAAATTGTACGGTGTAAAAATGATTATTTTAGTGTCATTAAATCGTTTTGTCTTAAGTCATGGCCTCCCCTAAAAGACAAAAGACATTGGCCTCCTCTCTTCGCGATATAAGGGTAAGATCTGACGACATGAGGCCTAGGTTTAGTCTATGCAAATGACTCAACGTTATTCACACATCGCGAATCGTGACAACTAAGTCAACCTACCGTTAAAAATCACAAGATCGCGCTAGAAATTAACCAATTCTGGGTGATACGATTTCATATGCGTCTTCCAGCTGACCCTCTGGTTGAACTGCTTATTGCACAGCACACACTCGAATCTCTTTTGCTCATTGTGAATCCAGCTGTGCTGGATCAAATTCTTCTTGCGCGCGAACGTCTTCGAGCAGACGGTGCAGACGAACGACTTCTCCTTCGTGTGTATGACCACGTGTTCGGTCAGACTGCGCTTGTTGTCGAACTTGACGCCGCAAAACGTACACGCGTATGTGTCGTTCGTGTGCGACAGGACGAAGTGGGCGCGGTACGGTATCCACTTGTCGAAGACCTGCCCGCAGTCGGGGCAGGTGTACGTTTTGGGTGTCTGCGCGTGCACGGCCACCATGTGGTCCATTTTGAGTTTCCTCGAGACAAACCTCTGGCCGCAGAGGCTGCAGGATTGCGGCCAGCACTTGGGAGTGGACAGGACGTGCTCGCGCCTAGCCGCACAGTTCGGAAACGCTGACTTGCATTTGAGACATATTTTGTACTGACTGTGCCCAAACTGTATATGGCGCTGCAAATTCTCGCGATTAATGTAAGACTTGCCGCAGTGCTCGCACGTATATTTATGGTAGTGGCCGCTGGTGTGGCGGCTGAGCTCCCTCAGGCTGGGCAGCTTGGCGGGGCACAGCGCGCAGAGCCACCTCTCGCTGCCCAGTTTGAACATCTGCATACCGGTTTCCACGTCCGTATTGATCTTCTTCTTGTGCTCATCGCGTAGATGCTTCGATATGGCCACTATCGTGTCGAAGGGCCTCGAGCACAGCCGACACGCGAGCTGCGTACAATCGACTTTCAGGAACTCGTTGTAATTGCTGATCGTGTGAGCGAAGGCGGTGTCCACGTTGAACTTCACGTGGTCCGCCCTCATGTGCGCCCGGTACTCGTCGGGGTCCTGATAGTCTTCGCAGCAGTAGACGCACACCATGCCATTACCGGGCATCCTGAACGGACACGCGGTGGTATATTTCAAGACAACCTTAGCGTTGTGTCGCGCCACGACCAAGCAATGGATCTCTAGAACAAAGAGAATAATTGCCTTGGTGACAATGTGGTCTTTCTTTGACGGTGTTAAAAGAGTTTTTTTAGTCATATTTGCATGTATTTTATTAAGAGAACTTGTTATTAGGCGGGTCCAGAGAGACCAGCACGCTTCGCGAGGACGTTGTCACCGATCGCGCGAGGCAGCCTCGTTCGGATAGACTTTCACGCCGAGGCTGCCCCGCGCGCGGCCAGGCCGAGCCAATTTTGGTTTCTTTGTGTTGAAATTGAAAGTGTGTTTGTTAACTTTCACGTTAATCACGGCACGAAATTGCTGTTTAAAATTAAGATGATAAAGAATAGAAAATAAATTCGAAGACGCTATAAGATCAGAACACATATAATAAAACACAGGACCGAAGCACGAAACAAAATATGTGTGCGTGAAGAGTGCGAGCAGCAAACGAATAAGGCGCCTTTTAGCTAATGTAAATCGTGACACCGCCTCGCACGCCTGTGGCCACGATCGGGACCACGTGGACCAACCTTTCCATAGTCGGAATGCGCAGTTTCGCGCGCTGATACAACGTGGCATATTTCATTTCTTCCTAAACTTGCCTTCTTTCTGTAAACTTAGTTGGCATATAGACGACTTGTTCAACATATTGATCCATTTTCACTTAACATACCTTTCTTAAAAACTCATCAAATGCAATAACTTTAAAAATTAACTACGTTATTAGCCTCGATGTTGGAGTGGATGCGAGCGGGACTGCCGACCGAGATGCTCCGGGTTCGACTTCCGGGTTGGGTACTATTAGATTGTATAACTTAAATTTTCCTTACGAAATCCGTAGTAGTAAATCGGAGCCTGTATATATATCGGGTGTATGGTAACGTTCTCACCATCTATTCTAGACGTAACTGGTGAAACGAGGGAGTGCACTAACTACACTCCTCCGCCTACCTCTTCGGTTATTACAGGCGTGATGTTATGATTTATGTTAAACAAAAAAAGTTCAATCGCATTAAGTTTCAATAAAGTAAAATTTTTGGTCGACTCCATTTATACTTTCAGTAATTAAAATGCAACTTATAATATGGACGTGTACATTATAGAGGTGAAATAACTAAAAGGCGTGGATAAAAAAAAGAAGATTTATTGATTTTTTACTCGAACAACAAACACACAAACAATCCTCACAATCATTTAAATATCTTATAATACAGAAGTGACGAATCTATACTAAGGAGGTTGGTTGCCTGTCGCACAGCGCGACGGAGGCTATCATTATTATTGTTGTCCATAGATACATCTGGTACAATCTAAAACGTCCCAAGCGACGTCGGACACGTCACGGACGCGTTAGGGTCCTTTGAAATAACCCGGCTCCGAGATCAAAGCGAATTTTAACAGCGTTCAAAATACGCCTCTCGTGCATTACAATAAAGTTCACATTTACATTTGAATTTGAGAATTCTATTGCCGTAAACCAATTAAATTGTTGAAATTTGGTTTCGACGCGGCCGAAGAGGGTCGATGCGAGAGAAGAGATGTGCGTTGAAATATTGCCGTTTTATACAACATTATTGATTGATAAATATTTAATGGAAGGGTTTTTTTTTAATATTAACGTTACAACGTAAAGCGTCAAGTACATATATATAATGTTGAATACATTTTTAAGGTAACAAGCGATGTTACAAGGTGAATCGTAAACTCTAACATCCAAACGGTACTGACTGCACGCAGAAACAAAATGCACGATGCAATCCTCGCTAGATTTGAGATAGTAAAAGCGTCTACTTGCATTGAAACTCGCGACCGCGTCACTTACTATATTTAAAACTAAAAATTTTACACATATTGCAATCAATATTCGGTAAAACATATTCACAAAATTCATCTCCCAACTCTTACTCCCTGTCTGTCTCTCGGCAATCAGCACAATGTTCAACAGCGTCCGTTTTGTAACGATTAATGCAACCATATAGTTGCATTGTTTTTGTTATACTCACAGTGAATAGATTATTCTCTCCCCTCTCCGTCCCTCTCGCTCCACCCTTATCTCCCGCTCTTTCCCTCTCCTTTCTTTATATCTTTGTTT
This sequence comes from Mysoria ambigua, assembly GCA_018245875.1. Classification (NCBI taxonomy): domain Eukaryota; kingdom Metazoa; phylum Arthropoda; class Insecta; order Lepidoptera; family Hesperiidae; genus Mysoria; species Mysoria ambigua. The sequence continues at coordinate 5,049 of DWEI01002454.1, read as the reverse complement.
TGTTTCCACTCTCTCGTTATCATGAACAATTTTGGCCGAGTGTTTTAATTTGAACACGAAATTTGCTAAGTGAATACATAGCGTTACTTTATTACGACAAAAAAAAGTCGCCAACCAAAGTAATTTCTGCTATTTCGTAATTTCATAAATTCGTAAAATCGAATTTCGAAAGTTATTTCTACTATATAGAGACAGAATAAACCCTTGACATACCCAGTATCCGATAAAAGTAATTCTCAAGGGGTATTAAGTAACCATAAGCAATTTAATTTCATAGGAGCTGACACTTATCATAGGAGTCCATAGGAGTGGAGAGGATTTTAACACCCTTAAATCCGGTCTGTTGCAATAGAACCCATGAATGATTCGGATGCGATATGCGGCAAGATGAACTACCTATGAGGCGTTACTCATATCCGGTATTGGAGATAATGACGGAAGAATCCTACTCAAGACCCCTTACTTCTTAACCGTTCTTCAACCATCCTCAAAAAGAAGATTTCAGGGCAACCAAGAGTAACATATCTACGAGAAACATACAATGACCATTCGTCATTGGTCTGATCATTTATAATAATTAGCCCTGTAAGAATAGGCCAGGAAATTCCACGTGCTTCAATTTTGCTCGAAACCGTCGCTTCTACGCACGTGCTCATGCTATTTATACGTTATTCTAGCGGTGCAGGTTAATATTATGAATGGAAAACCCTCGTGAGTCACTCGTCAGATCTCGATAACTTGTACATGATGCAGACCAAAAAGATATTCGACTCTCTTACGCTAACACAAATACGCTATTCGACAGCTTGACACGTGGCATTTACTCCGAATAAAGCCAACCATCAATACGACGCTTTACGGTTTTGCCATGAGACCTCACTGCGTATCCTGTACACGCCGGCAAAAAAATATCTCCTCACATATCAGCCGCATCGGTACATCATCATGGCAGGTGGTGGTGCGCTCGCAGCCGCTCCGCAACGATTACGTCAAATGTTTCGACAGGTGGCGCTTCATGCGCGACACGCACGTGAACTTGAGCCCGCAGTGCTTGCACACGGCGCAGTCGTCGGAGTGGTGCAATCTGAAATGGTCGTAGTACGCGACGCCCGTGGCGAACGACGCGTCGCAGTCGCCGCACCGGAACGTCCTCTTGGTCGCGCCGTGCTCGGTCTCCATGTGATGTTTGCGCGCCTTGAAGTCCATGAACCTCTCCGGACACTTGCCGCATATGTACGGCATGCACGACTTCTGCGTCCTCCGGTGCCTCTCCTTCGCCTCCATCGAGGGGAACACGCGCTTGCACAGCCGGCAGGACACCTCGTAGCTCTGGTGCTTCAGGCGCACGTGCCGCAACAGGCCCGTGGTCGCCACGTAGCTGTTGCCGCACACGTGGCACACGTAGCTCAGGAAGTGCGTGATCGTGTGCCGGTTCAGGTGGAACAGCGACGGCAGCGATTTGTCGCACACGGCGCACGCGTACACGCCCTTGCGCAGGAGATACGGCATCACGCCGAGCTTCCCCCTGTCGTCTATCGTCTGCCCGTGGTCGCGTTTCAAATGCTCCGCGATCGTTTCTAGATCTGGGTAGCCCTTCGTGCACAACCTGCACTTCAGGTCCGTCAAATCCGCCTTGATGAACTCCAGCTTGGGCAGATTGTGGAAGGCCACTTTCAGACTGAACGTGGGGTGCTCCTCGTCCATGTGCCGCCTGAACGCGTCCGGGTCCTCGTACAACTCCTGGCAGTAGACGCACAGTATGCACTTATCGTTGACGCGGAACGGGTACGCTGTGGTACACCGTAGGAGGGTCTCGGCATTACCCCGCGCCGGGTCGTGCCACTCCTCTAAAACAGAAAAATCTCCGCTGTAGCCCGACTGCTCTTTAACACCGCGCGACACTCAACACCGATCTCATACGAAGTTCATGCTTATTTATGCACGTAAAACTCAGTGGTCGCGTTTCATGTATACTTTACTAACTTGGATCATCTCCCGACCGTTTCATCGAGATAACCTAACATACAAAAGACATCCTCGTGCTAGATAATCATAAAAATTTCGACCGCGCTCACTAGAGAGTACGTAGAGATGACGTCAAATGATAATGATGAATTCGGAACTGCTTCGACATGTATGTATGTACAGTGAGTTCGGTTCGGTTCAAATTTGGCGTGCGACAAGCACAAGTTTTGGGTAAACAACGAGAACATGACGTACGAACATTTTGGGATAAGCACAATCCGTGCGGGTACATCGCGTCGAACACTTAAAGCTAACAAGTATGACGCACCGTGACGCCAAAATTGCAATCAATGTACCGTTGCAGTACAACGGGCATTTTAAAATTAACGGTAAAATATATATATCTATATATATATATTGCAACTTTGTCATCACAACGAGTCTAACGTCTCTCAATATGACACGGACGGATTTTAACGCACGTACTATCTTGTGCACTTATATAGCTATTAATTTGACGTCAAACCTCACCCAATAGAAAAGTATAGCGTTACGACATATTCCGAATTTGAATCAGGTTACACAAATTGGATCGGTTGGAGTTAAATCAGGGATATTATTGAATTACCAATGCAATCAAACATGGATCTCGAGCTGACGACTTAACCCCGGATGTATTATAAAATATTACCCCACATCCCTTGTGGCAGAATTGAGAACCACCGTTACGCTAACGGGATGTTTAAAAATCAGAGTCTCTATCACAACAGCAAAAGATCCTATAAAAGATTGAGAATCTTATAAAGATTCCAGTCTCTCTAAAGATAGCATCTGCGACAAGATGAATCTTGGCGGATTGGCTGCTCCAAGATCCAAGATCCAATCGTCATACGTCGTAAGGCACACGAAAGTTCGTGATCGTCTTCCGCTCCATTAGCGGGGCCTGGCGTCATTGATCATCTGAGAGTATTTCAACAATACATATAACACCAGCTCCAACGACTACATCCGTCAGCGCACACTAAGGACGTGCTCACCGGTCGAGCGCACGACAACTCCGGCGTCATATGGATATGTCTTGACAAGTTAACAAAAAAGTAAGATGGAAAATTTAATAACACACATAGACCTCTTTACCAAAGGTACCATCAATCGGGGGCGGAGCAAATGTGTATCAATGTTCATATAAGTAACAAACACTTACCTCCGAAGTACGCCGCCGAAGACGGTGGCTCCATCTTGACATTTCAAAACTACCCTACAATATATTCTAGTTGTAGTGGCTGTTAGCAGTAAATTTAATAAAGATTCGTACACACTCTGTAGTGCATGTCAAGCCCTGTGTATTTCCTCATATGCCTAGATAATCAATTCTAAGCCTAAACATATTATTTACAACAGATTGAACTAAAGATGAAGACACCTTTTAAAATCTACATCGCCGCTAACCAACCCACAGTGCAACTAGATAATGTTTTATCTATTAATATTTTATCTATCTATTTCTTAAAGATATTGCATTAATATTACCTATCATACTGTTTAGAATGTAGTTATTATAATCTTTTTAGAAAAAATACTTATTTTTCGAATCCAAAGCATACCTACCCTAAAGAAAAATGGTCAGCTGCTAAACACACCGACATCGATTAATAACATCTACGCATTCCGTAAATTAAAATATTCAGACCTAACCAAAGGGCTATATTATATGTAGCTCTTCCAATTTTTCTCACCGTTGTACCTAAGGGCTACAAAATGACATAAAATACCACAACACAGACAATAAATCTTTGTAACAGCAATAATTAACGCTCCGTCGACAAAGACCACATTGCACATGAATCGAACGAAATATAAAACATATATAAGGCACAAAACACACCCGAGACGTTGCACGAGACGAAGAGATGATGATGATCGGTGTCGCTAGAACTGAGAACCAGATCATGTTTCCTAATGTGGCTGCATGAGGAAACATAATATAATTGACATAATTTGACATAATCGTTACTTAAGAACCCAGCGTGTCACAGTTCACGATTCCATCGCCACACTGTACCTCTGTGGTTCCGACAATAAGTTTCAATTTGTACTTACACAGTTTTATAATTCGTTCAATTCATTATATAACAATATGGCGACCGCGAAAGACATATCCATATGATTGACATATATGTATATATATAAAATGTAATACTACACATGCAACTTAGCCTAAGCGCCGATTGATTTTCTGCCATCAACAACTGTATCCATATATCCATGAAAGTCACATTGTTATCTCAATTTTAAGTTTTCTAAAATAGTTACAAATCGAATCAAAATGTTTGTGTGTCTACCATTATATGTCCCATTAGAAATATATCATGTCCCATTAGAAATGAGAAGGGTTTAAGAGGCTTTGCTTTTATAAACTGGCACCTACTTTTCTTATTAAATTTTAATTATTGTTTTTTCAATTGATGACGAGTATATTTAAGTGTCCCACATGGTGTGTGGGGCATTTCAACTGAAATGGCAACTGGCGACTCCTTGGCATCTCATCTTGCAATAGCTATTGGCCATTTTATGGGAGATGGAGACTGTACACTCCCATTTGGGATATCAGAATGTTTGCTCACACATTTCTATTATAAAATTAGTTTACTTCTCGTTTTTGTAAAAACTTCATTCAAACACAGTCAAATTTCTAACACCATCTCTCAATTACTTATTCTGTGTGAAAAGGCTTCAAATTAAATATTTTCAAATGGACACTCCTATTACCTCAAATAAATCAGCATTTTTTTCCAATTTCTTTTATAAAACAACTATTGTAATAATAAACACGTTAACCGTAACAGATTAATAATATTATTCAAATATTGAATAAAAAAAAATAACTCTATACCCTAATATAAGTACACCCAGTGTATTCCAACTCAATACAATACAGGGGTGTAACTAACACCCAGGGCGTAAAACAAAAAATACACAGTCAATTGTTTTCTCAGCGCCCCCCGCGCGCGCCCCCCCCCGCCCCCCCCCCCGACCCCCCCGCCCCCCCCCCCCCCCCCCCCCCCGTCCTCCCCCGCCCCCCCC
>DWEI01002453.1:0-14358 GCA_018245875.1 Mysoria ambigua | reverse complement strand
ATCAACTGATCGTTCTGTATGATACCACATACAAAAGTATTATGTAGTTTGTTTGTTAATTAATATAAATTCGTGGAAATACAGGCGATATGCAGTCTTAGATTAAAAAGTTACCTCAAATACCCATAATTCATAGAGGGGAAATTCACCTGGTCTTTTGTATAATTATGATACCAAATATGTCATGTAATAGAAAAATGAATGCATTAATTATTGTACTATGAACGCTGTTGAATAAAAAATGCCCTGTTAATGATCATTAACGTTTGGAGTCAGTAAAATTTGGAATCTACGCGAACTTAAGCAAAAAGTAGTAGCCACAATATGGTTTTTAAATATATAATACATGTAAATTTTACTAGGTAAAGCGCGAAAATTAGACATGTAATTATTTCATGTTTCATTCAAATAAAGCAGATATTTCGAATGGAGAGAAAAAGAAAACATTCTCCAAGTTAATCGAACCTAGCAATTATAAGGCGACCGATTTAATAAGACGAAAAGTTTAATTAAATATTGCTTATATTAATTTTTTACACATGTAACAACAAAAAAAAATAGTTAATGAAGCAGTCAGTCTTAACTAACAAATATTGAAAACTAATTCTCATGATGGCTTTCGATGTGGACGTGCTGACCAGGTGCTGAATGTTTCACAACGGCGTTAAATCTGTAACAGAATAAAAGTGTGATAAAATTAATAGAGATAAAACAAAAAATGATTGCAATAAATTAACTATAACTTATTAGAGGAGGCCTTTGTGCAGCAGAGGCTGATGACAATGATGATAATAATAACGATAATTACAGGTTACGCTATTTCATTAAAATATGTAATATCGAATTCAAAATATATCTGATCTTGCAGTTCATAGGCGCTTCTACACTCATTAAGGTTTCATACACGCTCGCCTGTTTCGAAAATTCCTGAGTTTTTTTTATTTAAAACTTGTCAAACTTGTTCATTATTTATTGGGAATTAAAATCGCACATCACGATTATAATGTCCAATACTTATCAAAAGCGTATCAAATATTAATAACCACAATATTTGGCAGCAATAATAAAATAAATTTTAATTTTAAAATAATTTTTAATTAAAGCAGCAAAAATAAAGTAAATTCTAATGTTATTGAAATGTAACAAATGTTAATTAATAATACATAATGTATTAACACTGCTTTATTCGGTGAGTTCAGGTTTTTAATGATTATGATTTAAAAATAATTACTATTAAAATGACAGACATGGAGAGACATGAAAAACAATTGAAAGAACATTTTTACCCATGATGCTTGTCGGAACTGTATTCCACAGTCCTCACGGAACCGTCCGCCTCGTGCAGGGAGTACACACCCTTGACGGTGTCACCGTCGCGGATCTCGTGCTGGAACTTGTTGTCGCCGGTGTGCGGGTCCTCTACTTTGTATTCGTATTGGTATTTGGGGTAGGCCTGAAACGGTAACAGCAAATTTATATACCTACACATTTTGCATAACAACACGATTCTAATGCTACTGATAATCTCATTTGCGTTTAAAATGGATGCGGCGATACAAATAAACGAGTAGAAAGCATTCGCAGAATTTGTTAGGCGTCCGTGTACGATTTGATCATTCTAATCTGATAAATATACGTCGACTTACGTAATAGTCGACGGGCTCGTCGTGGGTGGGTTCGTGGTGGTACGCGGGAGCTTCGTGGTGCTGAGCGGCATGGTGATAATTTGCTGCCGGAACGTGAACGTATTGCTCCGCTTGATGATGAGGGGCGTAGGACGATGGAATCTCGTGACGGGCCGGGTAATGCGCTTGAACTGGAACGTGCTTGGATGTGTGATGTTCACCCAACTGTTCGTGCTCGTGGTAGTACTGCTTGTAGATTATGGGCTCGGCGTGATCGTACGCTTCTTGCGAATGAGACTCCTCTGTTACTGCAGCGGGGTGGTGCACGATGCTTTGGGACGAGATAGCATGCCCGTGGCCCGCAGGCGCTTGATATTGACCTTCGTGTATAGGAGTAGGCTCGTGACTGGCATAAGCACTCAAGGAACTCCGCTCAGGAATGACATATTTAAATTCTTTTGGCTGCTCATGTTCGAAAATTGTCTTGTATTTATAACCATGCTCCTGGCCGAAGCACGCCGCAACAGCGACAGCGAGGACTACAATCTGTAAAAATTAACATATTTAAATTAAAGTTTTTATATTTTACAAATTTTCGATATTGTTTTAAATACGAATCGCACACACTTTAGTTAACATGTTGGTTGGTCCTTCTTCAAAGACTTCCGCGGCGGAACTGGTGAATTAGCATAGGCATAAACCTCAATATATACTGGAGACGTTACGAGAGAGAATTGTATCAATCTGTTACCGCTCGGGGCGTCCGATATTGTAACCCACCGCACGCAGCGTTTGTATGACGCAATTTACGTAACCAATGTGAAGGTTGTCAATCCACTCCGGATCGAAGCGCTGAAAAATTGAAAAACGTGCACCAGCGTTATAATACAATTATACATCCACTTAGTGCATAATTATTATTGTAGCGTCAGTGTAAAAATAATTATAAATATAATTAAACGTTGCTCTGTCTAATATATTTATTCCACTTCAGTAGCTAGTTGACATTCAACATGAGTACATTAGGTTTCACTTCATTTGAAGATTTTAGGAATTCTAAAACTGCACAAATAGCCGGAGATTAAGGAAGTAAACGTAGGTATAATGTTCGTATGTAGAACACATAGATTATACGTATGTACATAGAACATAATATATCTGCATGTAAATATATCATACGAGTAGATTAATTTATATTATTATAAGCGGTTCGGTTTCATTATCTATATTCATTATTATTATTATTCTTAATTTGATTATCTTATAAAAGCTCACACTTTGTGATTCGTGCAAAATTGTTGTTACCTCAAGAACAAAAATGGAACACTTATACTTTGTGTTTTACCTACCTTACCAATAAGCTAACCGGGTAGAATTAGGACAATGAAAATTAGTAAATTAATGGACAATTAAAAAAGTAATAAAAGCAACAAAATTAATCTATTGTAATTGCTCGATCTTAACGCACATCGAATTCGAGTAATATGAATTTTGTCACCAATAAAACTACCAATTATAAAATATTAAATTATGAAATGGATTGTCTCGAAATTATTGTATTTACTTTCATATGTCGATATTTCGTAATAATTGAAATAACGCGGCATGATTGTCCCGATTATAGCTGTGTGCAGGATCCATACTCGTCATGACTATTTGACGTAAAACTGTTCTGTTATAGCAGTGACTGTTTAATAACGGTCATTTAATTTATAAAAGGGAATTAGAAATTTCCTGTTACATTTAATGATCGACATACGAAATGCCTTACGGCGTTAGATTGTTTCTCGTCCTCATCACCCACGATCTTAAGATCTGGAGACAATAGTGTCATAATAGATAATAGCTTGATAGTACAAGACATGTTTAATTCAGCTTTCTCTTCCGATAGCTTAATACAGATTAGCATATATTGTAGCGTTTCTCAGCGTGTTTAAATTCTTTGAACAGTCTAAGTGAAATTAGATATTAATTAAAATATATGAATGGCAAAATTAATTTAAAAAAATTAGCCGAAGATTTCTTGTGAAATGTTCTTTATAATCATCATTTGTTATTCGATCGTTTTCTTTACATTAATTAATATATCGATATATTAGATATATTAAATCCATTTTTTTATAATTATGTACCGAATATCAAGTAAATGTCCCTTTGATTGGTTAGTTGCAAGCGTGTTTATTGATAAGCAGGTAGTGAGTTGATTCCTCCAATAGGGCAACAGAATGAATGTATTTTTATATGTAACTTCAAATTCCCAACTCGGATTTCATTTCTATGTCCGGAGTACGGCAATAGCCTCGCCCTATAGCGGGAGCCATGGTTGGAACCACCAAGGGCTGCCAGTGTAGGGAGGCTCCTGACATAACTGGTCATGTACTCTGAGTATAATCTTTCTCTAAATGATGAAAAACGAAACTGGTTAAAGACGTCGAGTCATATTGTTATGTAATCAGATTCTTTTTAGAGATGTTTTATAAAAAAATAATTACATTTTTGCAAGGACCTGTAAATTTTTGCGATTAAAATACTTCATACTACCTAAAGCAAGGAGTTTAAAGAGCTGACATTTTTGTAGAAAGGTATCGTAATTGGGAATTATTGTACACTAAAAATATATTTTATGTAATCGCATTATTTTTCCAGGCGTTAATAATGTATATTAAGATGTATTTGATGTAATTGCATTATTTTGACACGCATTAACAAAACAAAAATTGAAATTTAATTAATTTAATTGCGTCTGGTTTATACACGGTTACATATTTTTATAAAAATAAAATATAATCGCATTCTCTTCACACTCGATAATATTACGGAATCCGTCTGAAGTGCTCGGATTTCTAACACGTAACAGCGGTCATTTTGTATTCACATTTAATAGATCTGGTTCTGTTTGCCTCTGAATTTACTGCGAGGACGTCGTTGGTTAATAATGAGACCGGATTTACGTTAAACATTAACTCTATTAAATATAGTTTGGTTTCCTTCGGAACTACGAAAAACATTTAATGCCTTTTTTGATTGATCGAGTCTATTCTCGGGTAACATTTTAAAGTAATGGCCTACAAATGGATTCTTTTCATAATTAATTAATTAATTAATTAACGTGCGGAAGCATCAGACCTTAATAGTCTCTGAAGAATACTTCGGTATGTGTGAATTATATGTTGGGAATGTTCTGCATTCCTCTGCCTCTTTGGGGATTACAGGTGTAAAGTTACGTTATATGTATGTTATATTTTCAATATTTTAATATTGCCATTTCAATTTTATTTGATATTTCTAATTTACCATAATTGAAAATTTTGAACTCTGCAACTGTTAAAGAAATTTTTGTTTATCCTTAAGAGTTTTTTTATATATTTATTTATAATAAAAGTATTCGTTAATAATATTAAACAAAAAAACTAAAAAAACACCTTCAGTTAATATGAAGTAAAAAGTAAAATAATAATTAGTCAGAGTCAATAAAATTATTACGATAATATACGAAGTTACGATAATATTATGTAATTACAATTATTGTTAATTTTGGAGTTTTCACCATAACGTTTTTCAATGTTTTTAAAAACGTTCCAACAAAAACATATTGTATTTTTTATAAGTTCGAAGTGTATCAAGCAATATAGGGTGTTACAGAACGATTATCGTAGAATAATTCACGACCGGGCGTGTACAGAAATTGACCTCGACAAAGTCATTGCTAAGGCTGTTTTTGTCGCGGATCGTCATTTCGGTACATTAGGTAATGTACCACTTAAAGCAGTTTGCGAGAATACGACACGTAACTATTATAACGTATATGAAAAGTACGCATAATTTATCTGTTTAAACGTGGGATCGTGCTACACTCCTCTGCCTACCTCTTCGAGAATTAAAGGCATTATGTTACTTATCTTACGTACGTACGCATACAACATACAACAACAAACAAATTGATTTGTTTTGTAAGTTATGTATATTTAATAAAAAGTTGAAAGTTTGACATATCATAAACGTAACTCCACGCCTGTAATCCCCGAAGAGGTAGGCAGAGGAATACAGAACACTCCCACTTCTCACCGGTTACATTTACGTCCAACTATGTAATAGGTAGTGGGCCTATTGCCATGAATCGGGCACATATCCAGACTCCGAACCACTACTAGAAAATCTAGATTATAAAATTTTGTAGTGTTCAACAAGGGAATGGAACCCGGGACCTCCCGATCGGCAGTCGCACCTGCAACCAACACGACCAACGAGGCAGATAATGTTAAAATTTAAACGTTTTCAAATAAAATACCTGGTCTGAGCTGCACTCCTAACAAAGTAAAATGTAATCTAAACTGCAATATTAAATAAAATGGAGAGTTTTGTTCCAAATAGGAATATAGAGGAAACAAAAGTCTGAGTTTACAAAAACAGTAACTCGCTTCAACTGTATTTTCTTTCGCTTACAGGTCAACAGTTACCTTAACTTCTTTTACACTAGTATCTTTTTGGCAAGAAACCATGAACCAAATTTGAGTTTATTTCTCAACTGCCATTTGAATAGTCAGGATTTACGATTAGTTACACTTCATAATGACAATGAATTAGTTACATTTATAAATAATTTTGTAAAGTGCTCCAAAAAGTGCTTTATAACCGCCATAATTATAATTCAATTAATATTAATTTACGTACCAATTAATAAGAAATACAAATTAAATTAATTAAAAGTTATATTCTATATAATTAGATTGTTTAATTTACAAAATGTAGTTATCGGAGTGAAATAATAGTAAGTACTTTTAATATTGTATAATCTTTATTACCGCGTCGTGATTTAGTTTGCTGCTGTTAAAGCAATTCTCGTAATAAGTGACATGAATTAATGCTTAAAACATTTAAAAATTATATAATATAATATTAAATGCGAATGTTAGCCGAATTTCGAGACTGCTGGCTACTCTCTACAGATAAAATAAAATATTACATATAAATTCTAAACCTTCAATTGCGTTCGTATTTCTAATTCGGAGTTCACTCGTCTTTAGTTTATGAAAAACGGGCCACCGTCAACTTGTAACATCACGCCTCTAATTCCCAAAGATGTCGGCAGAGGCGTATTGTAGTACACTCTGACGTTTCACCAATTACGCGTACCTCTTGCCATACATAGTACACAATCTGGGCTTTAAACCTAAGCCCGCTCGATCAGCAACCACTTTGCAACCACTGTACAAACCTGGCAGTCATTCAAATTACAATTGATTTCAAAAATCAAATTAACTAAACATACGCAACACATAATACTTTATATAACACTTAAAATGATATTTTATTCACGTCTATTTAAATCTAAAATCTATCTATTTAAATCTACGTCTAAATAATCACTTTCGAGTCACGAACCGAATTTTTGGCTATGTCATAATTAACTAGTGAAATGAATAATGAAGTTTCAACCGGTATTCAATATACTGTAACAATATAGTGTGGTATGTGCAATATAGTGTAGTATTTTGTGGCACAAGCGATCGTACCCTTGACGAGGAGCGTGAAAATCATCTAAAGGTTGCAGGATGAGTGCCCTTAGCTGAATAACGTTTAATCAGTCGTAATAACGGCAAAGCTACTTATTGTATCGGCGATTTCTAAACACTTTACTCACATAATGTACACGCCTTGTTATTAAAGAAATATAATTGCCCTCGTAATATACCATTATGATAACATTTTGCCGTTGATCCACTTACATATATCGACGTAATCGGTGCTTAATTTGTTATCTTTAATGACGTTTTATTGTTACAACAATACATTTGTTACGTTGATATCGTAACAATGTACTTGTCTACATTATGTTGCTATGCACCGGACTTGCACAATTTTTTGTTGATCGCGTCATTGTGATACTTGCGAGTCAATAGAAAACAAACAAAAATGATTTTTGCGAAATAGTTTCAAATATCCATCCATTATGGGCGAGCAAATAGTTTTAAGTACTAATAATTATTTAAAGTGAAATCATTATTACCTTGGTGAATTACTCTTGTTATTGATATAAAAGAAGCGAATTTTAGTTAACTGGTATCAGTTGATTACTGTGTTTGCAGTTAATAGCAATATAATATTGATAAAGAAATATCAACCATGTATTCCAAGGTAAACATTTATATACCTAAAGTTAAACGTAAAATACGTCATATGTAGTTTTATTATTAAGTGGTTTCGGTGTAGGCTAATTTTAAAATGAGTGCAGTGAGTTTTATGAGCAAACTTTAAATGCTGAAAGTTTTTTTATCTGTCGTCCCTCTTCGGAATGCATCGTCTCTCTACAACGATATCTGATATGAAAGTGAAAGTTCTATGGATTTTAACGTAACTTCACGCCTGTAATCGCCGAAGAGGTAGATGTAAACTACTTGTAGGAATAATGATTTATTGGATGATTATGAAATACTAATTATCTTTGCATTGGGTATTGGTTTATATTTCTTAAACTTTATATTATTATTTTAAGGTAAAGTTTTTTTTAATTTGACCGTCGATGGTCGATGGTCCAACGTATCGTCTATTTGTTCAGCTGAGTATCAATGCTTGCATTCTTGTTATCTTTTATAATCAATGCGGCAGACAAATATACTCATGCGTGAAGGGTAGTCATAAAATCCTTGATATTACCAAGTTGCTTACCAATCTTATTAAGGATCTTAATCTTATTAAGGATGCCCACATAAAAAAAATTGATATCACATTAATCTTACACTACTACAAATTAAAGAAAAAACGATTTCTCATTACCGGGGTGCCTCCGAAGAACGAAAATTGGTCGTCAACTCAACATATTACCTTTTATGTTTATGAAGACGAACAGAATGCAAAGGACTATCTATTATTTATTCTTGTATTTCATTGTTTTGCAACGACTTTCTATAAGTGCGACTCCAAATCACTGTTTTTGTTCTATACTTGTCACCAGGTGCTGTGTCTCGTCGCTCTCGCTGTGGTTGTGTTTGCCAACGATGACCATGGACACGCGTATTCGGAGCAGCATGTCTCCAGAGATGATGGTCCAGCCGAAAAAGTGGCAGTCAAGGGACATGACGGCCATGAGTCTTACGATTATTATGTAAGTGAAACGTATCCCTGGGAACACTATTCATAATAGTTCTCGTTGCGTCATAGATAGGAATATGAAGTGAAGTGCCAGAAATATCGTTAATTGTATTTTATTTCATCATGATATCATAATACGATCGTCATGATATGATATCAATTCGTAAAGGTCTTTAATGTTTTTTTTGTTAATTAATCTTTAATTGTAAATTCAAAACATTAAGTTATCGTTCAGTAGAAGACTATAGAATACTCAATATTTCAACTATGTATAGCTAATATAGTCATGGTCGACGTCATACGAAAATGGAAACGTTTATTTTGGAACTTGTTGGCTAAATATTTTTTTATTATTATTTACTAAAGAATAGTTTTAAGTATTGGTATTTGTAACGTTTGTAAATGTATGTTTTTTTTTTGTAAATATATCTCTTTTTCACTTCATTTTTATCACCTACGTAACGATGTGAATGTATCCCGTTCGGCAGTGAGACAACTGAAACACATTGAACCGGACGAGACCTTTTGTGCTGAATTAGGTGCATTTTTTAGCATTTTTATTAGTAGATATACTATTTACTAGTAGGAGATATACCATTTACTAGGGAGTAATCGTCATCGTTTGTTTTCCTTCATAAACTTAGTTCTAAAATGTGAGTCGTAGAGTATAATTTATTAAACATTTTGTCATGCATTGATATAAGCTCTTAATTATGTTTATATTTATAATTAATTACATTTGTTTTTTTTTAATAAAATCATAGGCTCATCCCAAATTTGAGTTCGGCTACAAAGTAGAAGACCACCACACCGGCGACAAGAAGTCTCAGCATGAGACTCGCGACGGTGACGTGGTGAAGGGTGTCTACTCGCTGCATGAACCTGATGGCTCCGTCAGAGTTGTCGAATACCATGCGGACAAACACTCAGGGTAACAGTTCACTTAGTGTAATTATAATCATCAACATTATCATCATTATTGTTATCATCAACCCTTTTATGGTTTTACCGCGGGATCAAGTCTTCTGACAAACTGAGAGTGACAAAATATGTTTTCATAGCCTGTTTATTTATAGGCTTTCTAGGAGTATTTTGAACTTAGGCATTTAGTATATGGTAACTTAGGTATCTAACTATGTATATGGGAAAAGTAAAACATGGCAAGAAAACTGCTGAATATTTCATTCATGCCAAGTTCTTTACAATATTCTCTCATAAACATGTATTTTACTAACAAAGAAGACTAAGGAATCGCATCTTATCATTATTACATAAAAGTTGTTAGCAGTCATGAAGCGGAAACAAAAATGCAATGTACATACATATTTCGTTCGCAAAATTTAGAAAAATGCCTAAACGTGTTTCAGTTTATAAAGTGTATTGTTATATGTTTGGTTCAATTGATTTTATATCACAATCAGTCGCCGGCCAGGCAACGCCTAAAGACTGTGTAACATTGCAATCAATTCTAAACAGAAAAACAAATCTCACGAAAAGCGAGTGATTGATATTTACACAAGCAGTATTGCACGATAGTATTAATGGAATTCTGTTTCAATTAAGCGTAAAAATGTGTATCGAATTATTAGAGTTACATATGATTTTTATAACGATAATTCTAAATTACAAAGAAATTTTGGAGATGAGGGTTTTTGATGTTAAATTATAAAACCATATAATGCGTTTTTCGTTTGATAAACCTTGATTATGTATTGGATAATATTTGTTCGGATTTTGAATTCATCTTCTATTTCATGATGTGATTGACGTAAAAGTCAATGGTGAAATGTGCGAACGTACCACATTCTATTCGTACATCCTCGGGAATCACATGCGGTATGTGAAGTTGTATTAGGTGACAAATTGGTAACAACGTAGATTGTGACATTTCTTTATACAAGAACTTCCCCTGACGAATATAGTTTTTTGAAATGTTCATGAAGCGTAATTTATAGTATTAGTAGCTAGTATTAGTTTATTAAGGGCATGTCAACAATACATTGCGTAGTCAATAACCTGTAGCGTTGTAGCTTTTATCATTTTTTCTTTTTTTTTCGTTTTTGTATTTAATTTTAATAAATTGAAATCATTATTTTTCTTTCCAGTTTCCACGCTGACGTGAAGCACAACGTCCATCACGTCGTGGACGACAAACACTAAGCCATATTGAAACCAAAAATATACTCTACTATAGATAGGCAGCGTTTATTTAATTCTATTGTATATATAAAATTATTATTAATGTTTTTAATAAATATTTTTTCATGTTTACATTATAAAGGTCTTTGTAGAATCATTTTGTTACCTCGTTTTTTCCCTTAAAATAGAATCTCGAAAATGAATCCCGTAAAATTGAATCTCGAAGTGGCTCGGAGTCTGGATTTTTGCCCAGCGTATGGCAGCGGACTCACCGCCTCGTCCATAGCAGGATGTAAAAGTAACTGGTGAATCGTGGGAGTGTACTGCAATCCTCTACCTACCGGTTCGTGAATTACAGGCGTGATGTTTCATGCCAGGAAGTTTGAAAATGCTATACTTTTTTACATACAAATTATATTTCCAAAATAAGTGTTTAATTTTTTGTACTTACTGAGACTCAAAAGTGCTGCCAAGGAGTTAAGCAAGTCCAAACAAAACAAATCTCTAAGCAACCGTGATTAAACACATAATAGGAATAACTTCAAAGGTGTCGTGCTTATTTTCTTTCCTACCCTAACCGTCCAGTGTAGGGTAGGAAAGGAAATAAAAATACATTTTTTCTAATAAAACTTATGAAAATAAGCTGTCGTAATGTAGAGACGCCTTATTTTTCTAGTTTTATATGTAACATAGCAATATACATATGAATATTAGAAGTATATCATTGCGTTTTAGTGTGTTTTACTTTAATATTTTAAATATATGAGTCCGCTTGACTTAAGTTTGCTTTTTCGCGATCACGGGACTAGTGTGGGACCTTTGCGAAGTCTCCTTCATAAGCTCCCACTAATTGCAGCGCAATCGCGGAAGGCCGAAGAAGTACCTCATATGTATTAGTTGTCAAATAATAATATTATTATTATTGGTCTCAAACTAGTCGGGCCATTCCGAAAAGATCAATGTGACTTGAGCTGGTTCATACAATAAGTTTTAAAACTCACGGAACATTCAACGATAATTATCTTTTATATGTACGATAAAACGGTACTAGTTTATTATTGTAATTTATGAAGAATTTACTTAGAAAATTGTTTACTCTCTGCCTACCCTGTAAGGATCTTTTGTGATGATATGGTATGTATGTGAATAGTTTAATTGAGCATATCATACAATCAATAGTACATATATGTGACTAAAATTTTTAAACCAATTCTTCCAAAGACCAGAAATAAGAAATGTTAGAAAACAACATATAAACGTTAACAATTTGTTTAACAAATTTGGATCATAACGTGATATATAGATACAAAGTTGTTTCTTCTATTAGACTAAAAAAATGCGAATTAGTAGTATTAATATATTTTTCTTAACATTTAATAGCTTTTTTGTATTTTTATTAATATCTACTTTTAAGAATGCTCTATATTTGAATGTATATTGAGAAATTTTGTCATTTTAACGTTTAATGAGAAAAAACAAAGTGACGATGCTTCAGAAGACTTAATGGTCGTGTTCTAGAAAACTTAAGAATGGGAATGTTTGCGATGTAACCTTTTGATTGTTCCTTTTGATTGTAACTTTGTAGCAAGGCTATGGGGGCCCTTCAGTCACTGGTTTAAATCAAAAATATATAATACAACTGACATTGAAAACTTCGTTCGACTCAAATTGGTTGTTTTGATTACATTGGTTATAACTGAATTAGTTTGAATCAATGCAATACACTGCAAAAGTTTGTTAGGAGATCCCAATCATAAAATAAAATAATACAAACAAACGTAACTTCACGCCTGTAATCCCCGAAGAGGCAGACGGAGGAATGCAGAACACTCCCGCGTTTCACCAGTTACGTTTACGTCCCACTATGTTTTACGTCCCACTGGGGAGCTTATTGCTATGCATCGGGCACAATAATAATCCACTTCGATACAATGAGATTATCATGGTGCGTTGGCCCTCAACAGCCCTACTTTTGTTACAGATTTGTTTCACAACACGACACAAAAAATGTTCTGTGGCGCGGTGTTTAACATTGAAATACAACAAAAAGCGCCTAAAGTCACGCTTATATCAGCGGCACGCGCCGAACGCAAATATTATAAAAACGATTTGATTTCTTGTTTAAATATTTATATTACAGCTACTTGGATTTATTTCAATAGTTATCGATACTAAAAATATAAAGGCTTATAGCGTACATTGAGCAGTGATCGTTTAGCAGTTTAAAAATCAGCCTCCACTTATAGGGGCCTGGTTTCAGGTTGTGGCGTGTACTTATTTATATAAATATCTTCGTTGTTTTAATTAATCATAACTTAAGCATAACCCTTCGAGGGAGCCCTATGACTAGTAGTGGACTGTAATAGCCTGATGACGATGATTACTGAAACGATGAAGTAAACATCGTTAAGAAACTGAAAGTAACCAAACGTACATGATAGATGATGATATTCACCATTCTCATTTAAAGGACAGTTATAGCATACCGGTTTGAAATTTAGCCTTTCACTCCGGCGTCCCAGGTTCAAATCCTGGCGTGCACCTTTACTGTGTATCTTCTGTTTCAACTATGATAATCTAGGGGTTCACTTGAAACACTCATAGTGAATATTTTCAGGACAACTGAATACTAATCATAACGAATATTAGTTTCATAAAATGTTATTTGGCAAAACAGTGCCTTTTCCCGTTGTCCAAATGATACAAAACATTATATACGCCTGCGTAAACTTCACACGCATCGAATTAGTAGATTCATTGCAGAAAATCGTAAATCGCATTAGCGCTACCACGGGCGTTACCACGGAGTGACGATACTTTGCACAGTACTCGTTAGCTTATCAGAGTCACGACGAATTAATGTAATAGTAATATATCTTTAAAATACTTTTGTCATTCAGTTTGAACCGGAAGTGATATTCTTTTGAGAATAAGTCTAGCCAGTCTAGCAATTTGAAATGGTACTTGATAGATAGAATTTAAATCCTGTTTCAACAGGCCAAGGAGACACCTTGTCACCAAAATTAGCTTCAAAGCAAAGCAAATAGCGATCAATTTCAGTTTAATTTTCGTTTTGCAATGTTGATAAAAAACAAGCAAACCACGTTAGCGCTAATGAAATGCGGCTGAATACGCTACAAGCCTCAGTGCATTAGTTGTGTACTGCTGTGGTCGAACTGTACTTAAGTCGGTTGTAAGAATGGCTGACGGAAATTCTGTTCGAAAACAATAAATATTTTTTAATAGTCATGTCCTATTCCATTTCTGAAAACTGAATAAGTCTTTCCTGGTTGAGAGCAATAAAACCGCTGAGTACTGGAATGACAACGCACAGATTTGTATTTTTTTTTTTGGATTAGTGGACTAGAATACGTACAAGACACTTAACTAAACTTAACTAAACTAAAAAAATCGTAACTTTACGCCTTTAATCCCCGAAGAGGTAGGCAGAGGAATGCAGAACACTCCCACGTTTCACCGGTTACGTTTACGTCCCACTATGTAA